>OMLP01039128.1:0-10020 GCA_900302685.1 Spondyliosoma cantharus | reverse complement strand
GGAGGAGCTCCATCACCCGGGAGGAGCTCGGAGTAGAGCCGCTGCTCCTCCACATCGAGAGGAGCCAGCTGAGGTGGCTCGGGCATCTTTATCGGATGCCCCCTGGACGCCTCCCTCGGGAGGTGTTTCAGGCATGCCCCACCGGGAGGAGGAGACCCCGAGGAAGACCCAGGACACGCTGGAGTGACTATGTCACCCGGCTGGCCTGGGAACGCCTTGGGATCCTCCCGGAGGAGCTGGAGGAAGTGTCCGCGGAGAGGGAAGGCTGGGCGTCCCTGCTCAGACAGCTGCCCCCGCGACCCGGCCCCGGATAAGCGGAAGATAATGGATGGATGGATGGATGGATTATTTGACAATTTGGGAGTGACTGTTTATCGACTGTCCATCCCCTTTAACAAACACTGTTAAATAAACTAAAGTGAAGTTTGTGGTTAGGATTGATTGCATTTCACATGGTCCAGCGAAGGAGTATTTGCTCTTCTTGTATGCCATCCACCCTCTGGGAGTCTACAGTCCGTAACTGAGTATGTAACTGGAGGCTAAGTTGCCTGTTGATGAAAGCTGCGGTGTCTAGCAGTAAGAAAACAACACCATGTGATCCACATTGGTGCGTAATGAGGACAGTTAATTTCTCAGAGCTGCGTTGCCATGTTCTGCTGTTATGCAGGCACACTGTCTCGATAGGACGTCCCATTGATATACAACCACGCTTACATATCTTAAAAAACAAGAGTGAGAAAAGACAACCTTCTTACAGGGACCTTTCCTTACATCCTGGCACAGGTTGCACCTGATTTCCTCACTTTATCTCTCTCTCACTCTATTCCATTTTTTTCTGTCTGCTGTATGTGTCTCTATCTTCCTCCATGCTTGTGCCTCCTCCCTCACTTCCTTATCCCTGCTTCGCTTTGACTCTCTCCCTCAATTTGTTTGTCTCCCTCTTCCATCGGTCTCTTCCCCACATCCTTGATCCTCTTTAGTCCCTCTGCAGTTTGTCACCCCCTGCATCCGAACCCCCCCTAATGCCTACACCCATCCCTCTCTTCCCTCAGCTCACAGGAGGGTCAAGTGCGCAGGCTTTTGTCTCAAAACATGTGGAGGGAATTAATTGGCTCCAGCATTTGGCTCTTTCCACCCGACTGCTTCTGTGTGGCTGTCACCTGGCTCTCGCTCCGGCTTCTATCTCTCGCGCGCTCTCTTGTTTTTTTCTTTCACCCCTCCCTCCTCTCTCTCTCTCTCCCCGTCTCTCCTTTTTGTCGCTCATTCTCACTCCTCCTTACGTTCCCCTATTCTTCTCCTTCCTCTCTTTCTCTTTCTTCCCTCTCTGCCCTCTCTGTGTCGTGGCCCCCTTGTAAGATCAAGCCCTCTGCTGCAGCTGAAGGACTCTCTCGTTGTGTCTAATGAGAGAGGATAATGTGTGCTGTTGTAGCTGATGGATATATAAGAGGAGAGAAATAGGCAGATGGAAAGTGAAATAAGAGTATGAAAGGAGACGAATGTAGACGTACATTACTTATAGATATATGCACTTTTTTTAGGTTTAATTTTTCATGTAACACCAAATTTGCCCTCAATCATATTCACCCTTACAGCGAGGATGTGAATTCTCTTTTTATTTTCTCTCTCCCTGATTTAGACTAATTTAGACCCTAATTTGCATCTGTCCGGTTATTTCTGTGGCTACACATTAAAAAATTTAAAGCTATGGATAAAAAGTCACATCTTGTGCAAAGCCATACAGATGGATGACAACACATCACTCCTCTTGCGGTCTGTCCTCTCGCCATCCGCCCGCCCACCCATCCTTACATTGTCACAACTGTCACAACTCCAAAAAGAAAAGGGGAGAAAACTGTTTTGCAGGGAGCTAAAGATTGATTTAAAATCACTCCATTCCCCTTCCTGATCCTCTTTTATCCCTCCCCATCAGTCCATCCATCCAACCGAACCGTCCTCACACCCCACACCCTCAAAATTCAGATGCATTTAAAAAACTGCTAATTTCATTTCCCCTGCCCCTCCCTTATTTTCTCTCTTTTTTTTTTTTACCCATACCCCAATTACCAGGCCCCCCTTTCCCTCCCATCTACCCCTCACTCCTGCACCCCCTCCTAAGAAAGAGGGATAAATCAGGCTGCATATTAATTGTATTCAAAGGGGGGACCATGTGCCTGGCATACTCCTTGTTTCCATGACAACCGCCACAGGATCCATAAAGATTTCAGGGGCAAATGGGGCTGGGAGAGCGGGGGTCACCCCAAAAGAGGATAAGCATAATTACAGTGAGATAGACAGGCAGTCAGGGAATGGTGAGGTCTGTAAGCGAATGTCCCAGCCAGATGGATACTGTAAACAGCCTGTCTCGGATTTAATAGCCAAAACATCTTTCATACCCATTCAAAGTCTATTTATTGGATAGTATGTTCTGATCTGTATTTTCTAAAATTACAGTATTTTCCTTTTTTTTCAGTCAAATATTAACAATAACTGTCGTCCTTGGTTTTTCAATACAGCATTAAAAGCCCTCACTGGTTCGTATCATTTGAAAGCCTTTTTTTACCAAATCTTTTGGAAGGCATGACTCTCTCCTCACCTCACGTGAATATCAGTATAAAATTGTTGTTTTTGTACATGCAAGCTTGGTTATCACACTGTTTGTTTTCTCCAGCAACACCATGCTGCAGAGTCACTTTTTGCCACATGAATGAACATGATCTGTTCTCTTATCCGTGTGGTCTACAGAGAAGGGAACCCTACAGAAGAGCTGAAGAAAGAGCCAGGAAGGTTTTTTTTTCCGTCTTGACTCGGCATGCAGTCAGTGCGATGAAATGGATTTTCAGCTGATTAAGCATAGCACATGGCCCGCTGTGAGCACTCACCCAAGGTGGAATATACGTCCTAGTATGTTCAAAACTATGTCCAAATTAAACAATGGTAACACATTTCGTATCGTCCCATCTGTTACATGTGGAATGTTTGCCAACAAAGTGTCACACAGAAAAGTACACATACAGAAAGTACACATAGTCTGTATAAACAAGGATGGATTTCGATCATGATAACTCTATCTATGTCAACAATGGTGAAGAAAAAAGTCTCATATTACTGTCACAATATTTTTCTGTGTTTATTAATCTACCCAAACCTGATCATTGAACGGTCACAATAAGCAAGTTACATTTTGTTGCTTTGACTGTTGGATCTATACCTGATGACCTGGAGGCAGACCTGCCTTTCTGCACCTGTCAGCTGTCACTGCTGAATCATATCTGCTAACTTATCTCCATTTTAATTTGCAAATAAGAAGGCAACGGTGAAAATAAAATAAAAAAAAACCTTCCTGAGGTGATAAAGCTGGTGTATTAAGTACAATGAAACTTAGCCTCTGCTCCACTTAAGAGAAGAAAAGTAGTGCCACCAGCTGTTTAGTTTGACGTTGCAACTCTCAATAACTGTATGACAGTGGGGAATGTAAACGCACATCCAGCTGCATTTTCTTTTGCCAGTTTTCTCAAAATGTGTGAACTTGCCCCATGCTCAGATGGAAACATGGTTAATGTCTTGGTTTGCTTATGCTGCCTATTGCTCACAAGCACGTGCTTGCCTTATTCGACCAAAATGGCTTTCACTACACCTGTTCTGCCTCCTAAATCTGCTTTGGTATCAGAGAAGTGATACAGTGTTTAAAACAGGTTAGGACTGGCCATTTGTGTGTGCCATTTGATGAAAAGCTCAAAACAAAAATCAAATCCTCTGCGGTAATCCTGCTGCGGTGACATTATAGCAACTTTTTCTTTGTGTCTCTCCGCTCAGAGCCTACAAAGATTGTGCTGAGCTTAAGGTTAAAAGCTCCTGATACAAGCAGTGTTATAACAATGCCAGGACTGACGTACGCAGTTAAATGAATGAGAAAGAATGGCTCCATTTTAATCATTAGGAATTTAGAAAAGGGTATCAGAAGAAATGGATCAAGTGATGTAACTGATTACTCTGATAGATATTTTCATGTTGGAATAACCCCATCTCGTCAACTGATCCACAAACCGGGACTTCACATGCAATTAAAAGGTTTATTTGCAGAGGATAACACTTCCTCATATAAACAACAAAACAAATCACGCTGCAAAATTAAGAAACTAAATACACTGCCTCTCTCAACCTTTTGGCATGACGTAAGAATGGAGTCCTGGGTTTCAAAGTACAGTAGACAGAAATGAATAGACTCTACTGTACACGGTATGTTGTTCAGGGCAGGTTTGCAAATGATTTATCTTAGATGTCAATACCACACTTGAGGAAGGGCCACACCCCTATTTGTCCCAAGGATATAAAACTACAGGAAGCCAGACACACACACACACACACACACACACACACACACACACACACACGTGCACAGTCGAGGCTTTATGTATTATGCATGAATTTGGTTTAATTGCGTGGATCCTATTTGCATAACCTCTCCTAGTTTGATCAAATATGCTCATCTATATTGCAGTCCTCTGACCTTGGCTGTGCGCAGGTTAGCTCTTGAGCATGTGTGCGTGTGTGTGAGAGCATACAACATGTCCAAGTGCACAAATGTTTTATTGCAGGCACACTGATTGTGTTCATATTCCATGTGTGCTGCATACTTTTGCACTTGTGTGTGTGTGTGAGTGTGCACCCTTGTGTGGAGGTGGGCCGGGGCTGAACTTGTCTGATTCCTAATAGCTCTCGTTATCAGTGCTAATGCCGGTCTCTCTCTGCGAGTGGTCGTGGCAGCAAGTTAATCTCAGTGCAAATGCAGTCTTTTGTGCTGCAAACTGAATTGCGGAGGTCACATTCAAAGCATAATTGGCTACAAGCAAGTTATTAGATTCAAAAAATGTAATCAATAACATGTAACTCACATAAGCATCAGAGTAACTCTTGGTTGCCACGGGGACTGACTGCAACAGTACTCTCTACTGTGTCGATTAAAACAATCTTTAATTTAAGTTGTTACCAAAACACTACAATGTCTCTCTGTTTTTTGTTCTAAAAAGAAATATTTTCACTCACTAGCCTGTAAGAATTTCGGTGAATACAAAAAAAGTTGAGGAATTGGTAGTTAAGTTAACCCTTACACATTGACATTGACTTATTCTAATACCAGCACTTATCAATTAAAGAAATAATTTCAGAGCTGACAGTAGACACATCAGGTCTCACCTCCAAGCTTAATGACGCTTGGGTGCTCATCTGTAGGTGCTGGAGCTGAACCACCACCCACCTGTAGGTGCTTCCTATCTTAAAACAAAAAAATATATAAATCAACCAAGATACATGATAGATACAAGATACAAGACCATGATAAAAAATGTATCAAAATGTTGTGTTCACTATGTCTAGTAAATTAACCAGTGAATTATATCCAAATATTTCCCCAGATGGTGGCTTAAACAGCGTGAATGTGTCTCACTTTGACTCGTCTTGAGTTCTCAAGTGAGTTGGCTAGCTGGAGGCCAGTCAGTACGCTAGGTAGCATGGAATTGGATGACACAACCTCCTCAGGTGTTGGAAATGTTTTAAATTGAACTTCAGGAGTCAAAGAGCAGCACTACGGATTCGAGGGTAATCGGTGATACAGAAGTTTTTAAACCAGTCAGTCCATCTCATCTGTTGCACACAGTCGGAGCTTGTTATTACACTGATTTAGTGAAACTTGTCCGTTGATTGTTTGTGGCCAAATATTACAGATTGCAAAATGACTTCAGCAGTTGAAACAAGCCAAAAACTGACTTCACACTGTATCGGAACACAGCTTGCTTGCTAAGGAAAAAAAGCCACTCCACAACAGTTAACTTACGCTCTGCACTACTCATGCATAACATTGTGTATGCAATTTATAAGGTTTATCTATTCTTTAACATCACAATTAACATTATTTTGTAAGGTGTGGCTTCCTTTCCTTCCTCTTTTCTTGACTTCAGTGATAGTAATTCAGCTCATGACTAAGGCACATGTTTTAACATCAACACTGTCTAATGCTAAATGAACAGGAAGCCGTTGTGATCATTCTTTTTTTTCTCAAAGCCAAAGATATTTATTGCAACAATTAAGACCTGGCTCAATGTCAATACCTTTACCTCATTCACATCCCCTGAATCACTTGGAGAACCCCTTCGTATCACCCAGGCCTCTTGGTCGGAGCTGCTGTCTCAGACCCTAATTCTCAAGTTTGATGGATGGATGAGCAGACAGATGGATGGGGGGGGATCGATGGACCGATAAACGAATTGGCAGACAGATGGACGGATGAACAAATGGATGGTTGGATAAGTGTAAGGGTGAATGGATGGATGGATAGGCATTTTTACACATGGCTGTCTGTCTGCATTCCTGTCAAGTCCAAGGTGGATTTTTCACCCGGCTCAGACGTGCACATTTTTGTGTGTGTGTGTGTGTCTGTGCATGTGCGCATGCGGACATCAGAAGCAACTTTTGTTTTTTTTTATGTGTGCGTGCACGTGCATATGTGTGTCAAGCAGCTGTGTTCAGCAGACAGGTTATCTTGGAGGGATGTGCCTCAGCGATATGATATTTATTCAGAGGGGCAGATTTGATTTCTGCTTGGACCAGGCTGTAGGCTCTGTGTTGTTTAATCCCATGAGAGTCTGCAAATATGTGAGACAGGCCTGGGCCTGGGCCTGATGCACATACTTCAAGCATAGCAGTCGTATTATGGGGGTTGAAAAAAGGAAAATGCAAAAGCTTGTGTTTTAGATGGAGAAAGGGGAGACTCTGTATCAGCATGTCGTACTTGTAGTGGCATACGCAAATACTGGTTTCACCAATCTGTACTGCGAGTAATGTAATTATACCTTGCCTAGACCTAGAGTTCAGACATTGTGAAATTGCAGCAAATGCTTAATGTTTGATGCTTTCATCATTTAAAGCCAGTTTTGTGCTCATGTTAATGTGTTTAGATGCGTGACTATGGAGCAATACAGACATACTGTAGCCACCATAATGGCTGCATGTCAATAGCAATCTAAGTCGTCCCCTGAGCCCTAAAACCACATAAACCACAGATGGTACAATTCAATTTGCTCGGATGCATCATTTCATAAACTGCTAATTAATTTGTGTTAAATTAATGCTGTGCCCATTACATGAGGTCGCTCGATGTGTGCAGACGATGCATGATATTCGAACAATACTTCCAATACTCAAAATTCTTTGATTAAAGGCATTTAAAAGTTTTGAATTCCCTTTTGAATTTATTGATTGTGTGGGTCAACTTACTGTTTGTCTCCACTAGGTTTACCCCCTCTGAGGTTTAAGCTGTAAATAGCAATAACCTTACTGGAGGAAAGAACTGGGAATGAGTCATTAATTATAGGACAATGGTTCGGCGAAGGGCCACTGAGTGCAATCTATGAATTAGGAGTTGGCCAACAGTGCCATTTGCATGATACTGGGGGACTAAATTGCGATTCCAGCGATCTATTGAGAAACAGTTGCTAATGCATCTAAGTCAAAGGAAGGTAGGCACACATTCATAATACATTATCCCTCATCTATGCAATCACTTGAAGAAATGATTACTCTCTACTCTCTCATTAGCATTTCCTCTCTATTTCCGCCCCATGTCTCTTTCTCTTTCTCATCGTTTTTTTTCCCCTTCTTTACAACATTTTCTCCCTGTTCTTATTCACGTCGGGATGTGGCTCAAAGGCACAAAAGCATACCATCATCCAAGTGCACTCCATTGTCTAATTCCACCTTCCCCGAGCCCGACTGTTCCTCGCTGCCATTTAGGTGAATCTCTGCCCCCTTGCATTTAGCGAGGTGATGGTGATGCATGGAAATGACATCAGTTACTGAGAGCTTTGTCTCTTAGAACATCCCACTGAAGTAAAAGCACATCTAATGTTTGTATGAATGAGGGAAAAGGGGCTTTCAGAGCGCAAATGAGAGGTTTTGTATAAAACATCACACTGGTGAATTAAAAAGAAACATTCTTCTATTGTGTGCCTCGTGCAAAATTTCAGCTTTAGGTTGCTTCATCTAGGACATGACAGCTGCATTAATGGTTGCAGTTTGTATAATGGATGGGATTCAAAACCAAAAGCCACCTTATTTTAAAGCGAAACTCTCTTCAAAATGCAACCTAAGCTTTTTTTGTGAATGTATATGAGTCAAACTTTCATGTAAAAGCATAATTACGATGAAAGAGGCACTTTTAAGATTTACCGTAGTTTCGTTTTTGGGTCAAGCTCATTTTCGATGGAGTGCAGGGGCACTTGTACGATAGCATCAAAATTGCTATTTTTAAAACACGAAGAAGGCTAGGGGAAAACACTTCCGCAACAGACAGGACAGGAAAAAACTAGTCTAAAGTCAGTGGTGCTTTATCACGACCAGGAAAACCACAACAGTAGTTTGGACTCAAAAGCACGACAAGACAAGAGTTAGGCACGGCAACAGTCTTTACTAGGCAAAAGGTTCGGTACACGTGAAGTCAGTCAGTGGAGGCAAACACATCAGATGAGGAGCAGGCAGAGGCAGGAGGTAGGTACACAGGTAATCAATCAGCGGGGCAAACAATCCAGGCAGGGATCAGGCAGAGGCGAGGCAGAGGCGAGGTCGATGAAACACAGGCTGTAGTCAAAACCAGGAAACACTAGAAGACGATATGGATGCAAAGCTGGGACGTTTCTGCACGGAGACAAGAAGACGAACTGGCAACGGACAGGGGAAACACAGGGACTATATATACACACACACACAGGCACCAGGTGAAGGTGATCAGGGCGGAGACAGACAATCAGGGAGGAGTCCAAAACCACACACGCAGGGAAGGGTGATCTGGGACGAGAGGAGAGGTGAAACACAAGGCAAGGGGGACAAAACTTATAACATGGACCCAGACATGACACTGAGGATGAAGCAGGTCTGCAGGGTGCCATTTGAACGCAATTCAGAAAGAGTCAAAGAATTGCGATATAACTATGTGCAAGTGAGTCCTATACAATCCCACTATTGATGCATACTCTCAATGCTGTATAAATTATACATATTTCAGTATTGTGCTTCGCAGTAGTGACCACTCCATGTCTATTTCTGATATTGTCATGTGTGTTTCAGAGAGTCCTTGAGCTAGATGTGGCTGCAGTGGAGCATCAGTTCATCTTCATTGATGAGGTTGGATTCAACCTCACAAAAAGACGAAGGAGGGGAAGGAATATCATCGGCCAGCGTGCCATTGTTTAAGTTCCTGGCCAGCGTGGAGGGAACATCACAATGTGTGCAGCGATTACCCACCACGGCGTCATCCATCACCATGCTACCCTTGGCCCCTACAACACTGCCCATCTGATCACATTCCTGGACACCCCACACAAACACTCATTCCACCAGATCAGATAGACGGCCCAGAGCAGCTCAGGTACGTTGTCATTTGGGACAACTTAAGTTTCCACCGGGCTGCTCTGGTTCATAACTGGTTCACTGCCCGCCCACGCTTCTTAGTTGTTTGTCTCCCTCCATATTCTCCATTCCTCAATCCAATTGAGGATTTTTTTTTCCGCTTGGAGATGGAAAGTGTATGACCGAAATCCACAAATGCATATGCCCCTTCTCCAAGCTAAGGAAGACACATGTGGCGATATAGCAGTTGATGCTTTTCATGGCTGGATTCGCCATGCTAGGCGATATTTCCCCCGCTGCTTGGCCAGGGAAAACATTGCTTGTGAGGTGGATGAGGTGCTGTGGCCAGACCAAAACAGAAGAGAGGACGCAGCATAGTTTTTTGTTTTTTTTACAGTAACTGAATACAGTAAATGCCTCTGTTTTGTGTAGACCACTGTATGTGGAACTTCGTGTTGGTTGGGATGTACACTGTGTACATTTTTTTTTTCGGGGGGGGGAATAAAATATATCTGTTACCGTGTATTTGTGTGTTCTGAGTATAAAAACAATATTCTCAAATATTTTACAACACACTTACAATGTATGTACTTTCTGTAGTAAGTGTAACACTGAACAACAAAA
>OMLP01039113.1:0-10953 GCA_900302685.1 Spondyliosoma cantharus | reverse complement strand
ATAGACTTTACCAGGGAGGCTGAGGAGTGTGATCCCCCGATAGTTGGAACACACCACCCCGGTCTGCCAGTCCAGAGGCACTGTCCCCGACTGCCACGCAATGCGGCAGAGACGTGTCAGCCAAGACAGCCCCACAACATCCAGAGACTTGAGGTACTCAGGGCGGATCTCATCCACCCCCGGTGCTTTGCCACTGAGGAGCTTCTGAACTACCTCAGTGACTTCGGCTTGGGTGATGAATGAATCAACCTCTGAGTCCGAAGGCGCAGGGAGACGACCCTCTCGTTCACCGGGGAAAACTCCAACATGTGGTGGCTGAGCTTGGGAGCTATTAGCAAGCCCACAACAACCCAGACTGTGCGTGGAGGTGAGCCCAACTATTTCTAGCCGGTACCGCTCAACCTCCCGCACTAGCTCAGGCTCTTTCCCCCCCAGCGAAGTGACATTCCATGTCCCCATGGCCAAAGTCACCGTCCGGGGATTGGGTCGTCGGGGCCCCTGCCTACGACCGCCACACAAATCGCATAGCACTGGCCCCTTCTGAACCCTCCTGCGGGTGGTGAAACTACTGGAGGTCGGGCCCACGTCGCTCTTTCAGACTGTCGTGGCAGTCGATCGAGTCAGAACTGCAGACCCAGTTGATGGACGATGTGGTGGACAGAGGAGACTGGACCCCCCAAACACAGTACAGAGCCAGATGATGTCCCACTGACACCAGGGTCTTTATTGTGGCATCCCATCCAGCCCAGCAGCACTAGAGGGACTCCTGCTCAGCCTGTTACTGTACATCATCTGTAACTGTTTTAAGATTGTTTTTAATAATAATTGTTTTTGTTAATAGTTAATAATAATGTGTAAATAGTTATTTATGCTGTAGTTTTGTAAATAGTTGTAAATGTTTAGACCTTAATAATAAAAGAAAACATTAATTCCCTTGTTGTCCCTGGAAAGTAGCACTTGATGCCGTTTGCTGTTATAAATTGTACTTAAGTTGTAAATACTGAATGGAACAGACAACGTGTAACAATATTTTATTCAAGGCTTTACTTCCAAAGGCAACAAGCTGAGCATTACCAACATATTTTAACTGACATTTTGAGGTTTTAAGGTCCCTTGAAGTTTAACATATATGGCGTTGGATGTTCAAATGAGTATAAACCCAATACTTGCATTTTAATGCGAGATCTGCGCCACTCGAGGTCGTCATTATTTATTTATTTATTTCTACTCTTTGGGCGCGCAATGAATCTTGGGATATGTGAAACCACCCTTTGCGCGGCGTTGTAACGTAATTGCACTTCAAATGCGCACTCCGAAGTGTGCAGACCCTGAATTGGGACACAGCAAGTGTCTGGTTCCAGAGGGAGGAGAGAAACTAAGGGCCCTGACGCATTCACTGTAGTCTGGACTGCTCACTTGTTCTACCTGGTGGTTGTTGATGTGCACTGCAGCTAATGCAAAAGCAGCAGGATAAAATAAAAGTCCCCCCTCAATTTCTGCCATGTCATGGTACCTTTAATGCTTTGGCAATGGCATCCTCTGAACATCTGTATGTTTTTATGTAAACAAAAGCATTTCTGGGATTCCTCCGCATACCGCCAGAGGGAGTTTGCGTGCCACAAGTGGCACTCGTACCACAGTTTGAGAACAGTGGGTCTAAAAGAGAGTTAATGGATGGAAATTTTAGTCTGTTTATGATTATCTCTTCCTTTAAGTCTGTGTCAGGTTAGATTAGAGTCATTACTTGTTCAGTTACTAAGGGCCTCAGGTGCTCTACTACTTGGTCACCCCAACTTTGCATTTAAGAATTGTTTTTTTGGTGACAAAAACTCATGATTTGTTTTTCTGCAAGGGTTTCTAATTATAATGTTTTCTCTTCAAGTAGAAGATGCACAGACTGTTGGATGAGCAGTCTCTGCTCTGCTCTCAACTCAGAGTCTTTCTACCTGGAACGGTGCCCGGAAATAAGACAGTTGCCACTCAGTGCTGTCTGCTGCCCTGGACCAAAATGGCTGATGTGCAGAATGGCCACGCCTCCTGTATAACCTGGAACATGGACTATGCCAGACAGTCACCTTCTGAATCAGAGAGCACCTTCGAGGGCATCAGCTGTTCCCCCACTAAGGCAGACAAGCTAGACATAGTGGGTATCCTCCAGAGAGTAAGAACATCACATTATGACCTGTAGGGAAACATATACAGAGCAAGGAATCCTTTGCGGTTGACTGCTGCCTTCAAAACTTCTAAAGCAATTACTCTTAACTAATATGGTTGGGAAGATGGAATTTTGTTTAAAAAAAAGTATTCACATTTCTCGAGTATAATTAATCTATAAAGCATAGAATATCTGTCTGTCCATCTGTCCGTCTTAAGAACCATTCATCTGATCTACATGCAGTTTCAAATTTAGTGCAATCTGGACATGGCACATGTTCAAGATTAATACATTTTGAATAAACAACCATTCTGAGATACACCCTCAGGGAGCAGACAAAAGTTGGAGTAATAAGCGAGTCACAGAAAAGTAATTATACATGGTGTGCTCTAAAGAAAAAAAGTAGACAGTGAAAACAGTCCAGCAGATTTGTTATAGGAAGTGCGCTGTCCCGGTGTGAGAGAGAGGGATCAGCACAATTGCAGTATCATAGTTGCTGAAACGATATGTGCTGAGTTTGCTGCTACAGAAAATAAATTATTGTTGCATGATTTAATTGGGTTTAATGGTGACTTGGAACATCAGCCTAGTGTCACAGTGATTTGTGTTTCCATTACAACAAGGCTAAGTGCTAGAAGGTATCTGACAAATTTGTGTTCAGTAGTGTTCAAAGGAGCAACAATAAAGTATTCTTTCTCTTTGCAGTATTGTCGAAGAATTACCACTATTAAAGCTCTGCTACTTTGTCCTTCACAATATAAGTCCTCAGTAATGTAATTATTAATAGCTTTAATTTTAAGCAGCAAAATCCAAGCAGCAGTACCAGCGGTAACTTAATATGACTTCTGAGACAGCTGAAAGTGAACATATGCTATCGGCTATGAGCCAGGCTGAAGTAAATTTGAATAGCATAAAACTAACTACTGTGCAGAACTGTGGCTTGGAAAGGTAACATATGAAATCCCTTTAATCACTGTATCAGATGATTTGGCAGCAGCAATTTTAGCCACCGACACAAATTAATATTAGTGTTGGCTTTTGCTACATATTGCTATATCTAAAGCCAACAGTTTCCTCTTCACCCCCATGTTTAATGTAATTTCTTGCAACCCTAATGCAACATTGCACTTTGTATCACTGTAAGTTCTTATTTGACTATTTCTTATGTTCATTCAAAAGTGCCATAAAGAGAAAATAAAGGAATGAATTAAATGCAACAGGTAGCTGTTTCAATCTGTAAATTGTTTCAATAATTTACACAACTACACACTGATGCAACAATACATTTGCTAGTGATTCACTTTAATATGTATTACTCCTGTGTTGAAATAGATCCATACCATAACCATTTTAAGCAAAAATAGTCATTATGCAGTTCAGGGAAAGTGTTTCAGACATTCAGTGATTAAATTAATTTATGTGTCACAGCATATTTGAAGTCCAGCATTTTTCTGATCACACATCTGACACAGAGGGTCTGTTGTTATTATAAATATCATAACACAGCAGTGACGTGGAAATTAGATGATGACAATGGTGATTAGATGAATAAATAAGATATTGGAATATTAATCAGAAAAGGTTTTGATATTTATTTTTGGTAAATAAATTGCAATAATAAATATATAATAAAGTTATAAGATAATCATTATCTTTAAATTCTTGTTAAATTAGTCGATTGACTAGTCAACTAATCGAAAAAAGAATTACAAGATTAAAGCTACTGTAAGTGTTATTTTCAAAGTAATTATTTTAATTGTGTGTACTTTGTATTTGCCCTTCAAAGCCTTCATGCATTTGTCTCATAACATCAGGCCAGAAGGCACGTGGCAGCACAACTTGTAGATAAAACGGAGTGTTGTCCAGGCAGTAGAACCTCCTAACCAGTATTCCATCTCGGATGTAGAGCCGCTTCCACTGGCTCCAGTATTTCTTTGTGGCTGGACTGCATGGGGACACTGGTACCCATGGGGGGCTCTCTCCGCTGGCCTCCATCCATGTGCAATATCCATCAAACTCAAAATGCTCCATATGCCTGCCAAAACCGATCACTGCATACACGGCGTTACACGCAATAACCACAGCAGTCATTTTTGACATACAGTGAGGAAAGATCCAAGACAAACAACTATCAGCCCTATTTAGTTGCCAGTTTGCATATAACCCTATTGTATTCTGTATTCCATGACAAGGATTACAAGCATTGGAGAGGTAAAACAGACTTATTTCCATGAACAACTGTCCCAATTTTGCCATAGGAAAGTCAGAGGTAATGTTGATTAAAATATTCAGGTGTACTGCAAAACAGAAACATCCTGTTTCACAGTTCAGTGCAGTGCATGCAGATCATGTTAGATGGCAACTACTACAGTGTACATCAGTAATTTAATCATTTACATGAGATCAGACGTAAGTTAAGTCTGACTAATTTCTAAATGTGAATGTTGTGTGTCCTGTTTTCCAGCTGAAGGAGTCTGTGCGTCACTCTGTGAACACAGACTCAGTGGAATAAAGGTGAGTTAGCAACAACTGATTTCCCCATGAGAATGAATTGGGAAATGTTGGGCTAAAAAGTTGAACATTTTGATAGTTGAATGGTTTATGTAGCTTAAAATTTGTAGAAGGAAAAACTGGACAAAAAAACATATGGAAGAATAATAACTAGAAAAATTGGATTTCCTGCAAGAATACAGTGTGATTGCTGACAGCTGACGTGATTTCGAAAAAGATGCTCAACATACTAGAAAATAATTGTCTGGAATGCATAAAATTATAATGAATTGCACTACACTGCTGAAAAAAAACCTTATGTAGTAGTAGTAGTAGTAGTTGAAGAAGTAGAAATTGAAATAGTAGTAGCAGAACTACATGCTGAATGTATGTTGAAGCAGTAGCAGAACAGAAGTTGAAAGTTTCCCCATGAGAACGAATGGGGAAGATTTTGCAGTAAAAGCTGAATATTTCTAAAGGTTGAAAAAGCAGAAATATGGAAAGGTAGTAGGCTTGAATGGGCTTTAAAACCTGAACATTTTGATAGCTGATCGGTTTCTTGAGCTGAATATATGCCTTTAGCATTCGCACTAAAAAGCATCAAGTAAACGTTGAGTGTCTCTTGTTTACATTCATTAAGGGTTGATTAAGGTTTTAACAGTTTGCTGCTAAACCATTTTTATGAGCAGAAAACTTTAATAATGTTTAGGCGAAATTATTTTGCACTTATTGTTGGAAAAAGTTGAGATCAGTTGACACACTCCATGGCCTTCATGGAGAGGTTTGCTTGTTCCCCCATCTCATCGTATAAGATTTTTTCTTTTTTTTTTTAAATCACACAGGTAATGATTTTTCAGCATTGTGATGCATGTGTTATTGAAGGGATTCAAGTTTAAAACTTTATAACAACTTTCACTACAAGCATTCTTTTGCGCACAAAAGAGACTTTCAGAGGTGCAAAAGTTTAATACAAATCCCTTTTTTTTTTCTAAATACATAAATATGAGCACATCAGCATAATGTGACTACATAGCATAAAAACATTAAAAACATCTGATACAGTTAACCTCCTTTACTGATGGTGGAATGGGTTGTTACAATGCGTTGGTTTAGTAGGATCCAGAAGCGGACAACAAGGCAGGGAGTAGAGTTGCAAGGAGATTTATTGAGGCTTCACAGGGTTATGCAGATGAGAGTAGTGAGAGACTCTGGATGGAGACTCTGCCTGAGAAGAGGAGGAGGAGAGGGAGCTCACAGTGGTGCTAGTGGATAGCGTGGAGTGTGGGGCTCAGAAGAGGTCAGGGCAAAGCTGTTAACTGCAGAGGTGCCGAGAGCTGGGTCACTTGAAACAGAACTGCTGGTAGGAAAAAGGTGGATCACTGAAGGCAAAAATAAAACAAGGTCGATCTCCTAGAAAAAGAACAATGAGAGTAAATTCCTAAAACAAGTAGCACTAGAAGGAGCCACATACCATGTAGTACTCACAAAATCTGTGACATGGGTAGTGTTATCAGTGGGCTTTCAACGGAAATTATAACCACAGAAACAAAATAAGGGGGTTTAGGAAAATACATATAATATCCATTTGCACAGTCATATGGTTTAAACATTATGGGCCCTATTTAGACGTTCTATCATGCTTGGTCTAAAGCAAAAGGCGCAAGTGTGTTTAAGGCATTTCGAAGTCCATTGAGATAATCTGGGCGTGAAGTGAAGCACATGGCTCAAAGGGGTTGTATTTAGACTCTGAAAAAGTTGTGGGTGTGTTTTGGGTGGAACTTAAATGAAACCAATTTGAGTGTCTGCTCCCATTCGCTTTAAGACTCAGGTGCGACAGGACCTGGAACATATTAACAGTAGCACTTCTGTAACTTGCACATTTGCGCACGCAGAACAGCTGATAAACTTCTTTGTTTAAATCTCGAAAGGTAACACATGGCGTCAAGATTCATACAGTAAAATAGTTTGGTATGAAGCAGCTATCCTGATAAATGCTGAGATTCTGTTCAAATATGTTTATTTCAGGAGAAAACAGTTTATAACTTTAGCTTCCTGGGAACTGGGCGTGAAAATGACAACTAGCTGGTCTAAATTTTGTGCCAAGCACAAGATAGAGACACAAGTGAAAAAGCAACCAAAGATTTAGCATGTGGTTTCCAAAATTTAACACATTATCAGATTAGTAATTCCCCAATTACTGATTTCAACTTAAATAAAAACAAATAGATTTTGGGGTGGCTGTAGCTCAGTAGGTAGAGCGGGTTGTCTAGTAATTGGAAGATTGCTGGTTTGAATCCCGGATCCTCCTAGCTGCATGTGAATGGGTGATTCTGACAAGTTTTGTAAAGTGGCTTTGAGCGGTCAGTAGACTGGAAAACAGCTATAGAAATACAAGTCCACTTACCATATATAAGGCACCTCATGGATAGACATTTAGGCATGGGAAGAATTTTAATTGTGGGTGGGACAAATTTAACGGAGGTTTGAGGGTTCACAAAGTTCAATTGAGTAAAGTAATTTCATGTACAGTATTATGGTGCCTTTTAACAGGTGGTCTGAAACTTTCTCTGGCTATATAAGCATAAGATCAATCTGATCCCTCTTTTCTTTTTTCTACCTTTTCATCTATTTTTTCTAACTCCAGCACCAGGCTTCTTGTATATAAGTATTAACAAAAATAGGCAGTTACATATATTGTTAATTTATAACAAACAGTTGTGCAGCAACCAACAATGTGCCGAATGTGTCCGTGTCCGCTAGTTCTGGCGGACAGGGACAAACAAAGTGTAAGATGTTGGGTGGTGTCTTTGTTAACTCCAGGTATGCCAGATGTCAAACTGTTGTGACACAGCCCTTCCCCTGTAGATAAATCAGACCACTGCCTTATACAGCTCACTCCTACATACAAGCCTCTTGTTAGGAGACAGCCCATCACCACCAGGACTGTCCAGCAGTGGTCTGTGGAGGCTATGGGGCCCTGATGGAGTGTTACAGGATAACTGACTGGAGGATGTTTCAGGAGGACTACGGTGATGACATTGAGGGTCTCACTCACTGCACTGTAGGTTGTCAGGTAAAGCCTTTCTGAGCTTCTTCACCTCGGACGCAAATGAAAACGAAGACGTGACATATGAGGGCATATTATGAAAATAATACATAAAACACAAGAACAACGGGTCACTGAATCATGACAAGCACTGCTTGGCTCAGTATGAATAAACAAAGGCGGCATAAACTACTCCCCAAAAAGTGATGACTGATGCAAAATCTGAGGACACTAGGAGAATTCAAGTACATGGCGCATTATAATATATAACATTAATTTAACAAAGTTATAGCACAATATGATAGCCATTGTAATTGTAATGCTTATAATTCTATTAACAGTTTTTTATAACACATAAACATTAATATATGCACACATACAGTATAGACATAAACATCTACATAATCCAAGTTATAAATATCATAAAATGGTAATTGATGATGTCAGAGTCTCCCATTTCCCACAACAGAGAAGGAATGGGGGGACAGTTGCATGAAAATAATATTTCTTAAGAACAAATATAAATGTCCTCAAAACTTAACTATATACATTTTGGCAGGAACTACAATGTTGTGAATAACATATTTTGATCATGTCACCAGGTAACCCTGTGAAACAGTGAAACCCTGTTTTGCAGGGCTATGCTGCCAAAATGGATTGCACAGCTGTTTGAATAGATAATGAATGGAAGAGTAGAAACAAAGGATCATGTGGACATCTTAAGTCACACCTATAGCTGCCATAGGCACAGTCACTTTAAAAACACATTTTGAAAGGGATGTCAGGTAACGTGGTGTGCCATGGTGTGTAATTAATGGAAAAAGCACAAAATAGTTGAGAATTGTAAAAATGGGCCACAGAGGTGCTACCCTAATAGCCCTGACTGGTTAGCACAGGAATTCAGGTCCAATGAAAGTAGTCTGGTAAGATCAGACCAGATTTCACTTTCTTTTTAGATCAACACATGCTCTTTCTCCATACTGTAAAAATTGATACTGTGCATAGTCTGGTTATATAACTTGCAAAGCTAATGTTAGCTATCATCGCATTAGGTTCAATGTGAAAAACCTCAACAGAGAGAAACAGCTTTGTGGTGTGGGGGTTTCATGTGCACTCATAAAAAACATAGCTGTAGGTGTGCTGCAATAGAGACTGCAGTCAATGCAATGTTCCGAAACAAGTGCCTGTTAATTGATTGAGCATGGTAAGATAGACTACACTTAATTTTACTCGCCTGAGGCTCACATCAGATGTGATTCAACTGTTGCACGTGATCTTGAGTCTTTAACAAAAGACAGCTCACCCTCGTAATACAATTGGATGGAAGAGAAATGTAAGCTTAAAGAGAAACACTCATTAGAAAAGCAAGACTTTTACTGGTATCTGCACATGCGACATTACATTTATTTGAAGATGAAAAATGTGACTGAGGCAAGTAAGTGCTTGATAGAATTGTTTAGCTTATAAAGCTTATAATTCAGATACTGGTGGCAAGATTATCTCATGCTTGTATAAGGGTCTGTTAAACCTTAAAACGCACTAAACCTCGTATATTAAAACTAAGCGGAAAAAGGAAGGAGGAATTATTATGTCTGATACAACAACATGGAGATACCGATGGAAGCGCACCAGTTGACAGAAATGGAGAGAATCTGGTTGGAAAAATCTCATATGATATTTTATTACACCCTCACAGAAATCCCACTATGGAAACCAAAATGCGAACCATCGCCATGTCTTCTGGGATTGCTCTGTTATAAAAGACTATTGGAGAGGAATATGTAACCCAGGTAAACCAGGTCATAAAGGGTTAACTATTCTTAGCCAATCAGAGAGCAGAACTGCAACAGCAGTGGGCAGGCTAAGTAACACTAGTCAGACACCTGTGTGACTCTGTGGGGAGAGGTGCTGCTGCTGCATGGTAATCCTAACTGAAATTAAATGGGAAACCACACAAAATAACTTTGTCAAAATAGAATGTAAACAGCCTGTGCTTCTGTTGCAAGTTTGTAGATGTGAGGTGTGAATCCAGCCACGGGGAACTCTGCAAAGTATTGCATGACTTCTGAACTGGTGAGTCGCAGACAAACAATTCAGTGTTGCACCATGAGCAGGTGTGTAGTATTGGACCTAATTAGAGTGGCACTGAAGTAAAATGCCGCTGTTAAATGAACTAAAAAGAATATTATTACCTTGACAAAGTGTGTTTAATTGGTTATTTTTTCTTGACTGATAAAGTTATTGGTAAAGTATTGAAGCAACACAAGTCATGTTTTGTTCTGTTTTATTTTCATCAGTATATTGAATCTGTTAAAGGAAAAATAAGTTAAATTAATTTGGTTATTTTGTTTTGTGCTTTATTTAAAATATTAAAATACACATTTAATTTTAATTGATTATTTGGAAATTACTTTATCTTAAAGGTTATTTGAAATATTGAAATGTGTTTATTTCTTATTCTCTTTATAATTGACAGTAGGTGTATACAATTTGCAATAGATTAATTGTATTGAATTAATTCTGGCCATGTTAACAACTGCAGGCCAGGTTTTTTACCTACCTTTGGAAAATGGATGGCGAGCTAACCCGGATGGATCCCTGAACCCCAGAGCTCCACCTTTTAAAGTGAACCTCATCTTTGTCCAGCCATATTGGTAGGACAAAATTGCACCAAGCCAGCACTCCAACTACACTCAGTCCCAGCACCATTGACTTCACTCGACTTTAACTATTTTTCCCTTTTTTTTTGACTTGACTGAAGGACTGCTGGAACTTTCCAACTTCCATAAAGGACTAAGAGACATACTGTCATTCTTGTTGTGTATAGTGCTGATATGGTAATGATTAGGTGGTTGTTTATAAGGTGACTTGCTTTAGAATCGCATCCAGAAATACCTACATTTTGATTTATGAATTATAATTAAGTTTGAATTATTTTGGGATAGGGTACACCCAGAGCCAGATGTGTATAGTTTGATTTGTATATTGTTTTTGTTACAATACATGGTACCAATTGAAAGCATTTTGTTTGGTCTTTTCATTTGATTTTGCAAACTTTTCTGCCTCCTTGTCGAACCTTCAATTCTGAGTCTAGCCACAGTAATTTCAATCATTATTATGTATTTATCTCTATTTACCTCATTTAACTTACTGTATTTTGGAGCTATGTGCTACACTTACCATCCAGCTGAAAACAGTTGCTTATGTAAACTCTGAAAGTTCACTTTGCATATTATGATCCTATGTCTTCACTATTCCTGGA
>OMLP01039112.1:0-15705 GCA_900302685.1 Spondyliosoma cantharus | reverse complement strand
ATTGGCTGATGGGGCCGGGTACGTGGCAAGCCCTGACGCGCGTGGACTGTGGGGGCCGGTTCATCGCTGCTTGCAGCTTTAATTAGGGCCTGAGCAGGGAAACTGCAAGGTCCCTATTGTTTTTCTCGTGATTATTAGGGCCCGACCAGGTTACAACCTGCGAGGACCTATTGTATCTGTAGGAATTCTTTCTTATTATTAGGGCCCGAGCAGGGAACCTGCAAGGTCCCTATTGTTTTTCTCGTGATTATTAGGGCCCGAGCAGGGAACCTGCAAGGTCCCTATTGTAATCGCAGTGATTCTTATTTTTCTTTTTCCCAAATGATCGCATTTTTCACTGCCTGAACATACCCCAAAACTTACCAAACTTGGAACATAAGTCACACCTGGCGAAAAACTTTATAATCTGTTGTCATCCTGAGGTGGCACTATAGGTGGCACTATAATCAAGAAAAGTGTGTTTTGCCTTATAACTCCCATATACTTTGTCGCACATTCAAGAAAAATCTCGGCATATAGGTCACGCACATTTCCGCCTACCGACGAAGGGGTTACCGATCCGATACTAGATGGTGCTCTGGTGCCATTTTGTTTTTATATTTGGCCCTGTGCCCACACCATAACACTTATGGAAATTAAATTCATAGGGGTGGTATAGACCGGCCCCTGTAACTCACACACCAAAAATGATGAGCAGGTGGCGCTATTTTCAATTTAAAAGCGTTTTTGCCCCATAACTCCATCATAATATGTCACACATTTTTTAACCTCATATCTACATGTTCCCTGAATTCCACTTTTGCCCAAAATTTCCATTCACAGAATAGAAAAAATGGTGCAAATCGGCCAATAGGTGGCACTCTGGTGGCAGTCTAATTAGTGTGAATGGAATTAAATGGGAAAATCTTTAAATCCTCTTCAAACCCATCCACTTTCAACCCCTTCTTTTCCCCCATACTTTGAGCTACAGACATCATTCCAACTTTTAAAAGGACAGAAGACCTTGAACTATTGGCCATGTATCCAGCTTTTTAAAATCTTTTACGGTTTTGAAATCATCACAGTTTTAGTTTTAAGGATTTTAAGCTCGTCTTCTGATTGTATAATGGATGTGTATTGCGTGAGCTAGAGTGCCTGACATCATCGCTAGAGCGGAGAGTAGCTGTAAAAACTGGAAAAAAAATTCTCTTCAGCTGGATTTTGATCCCAAATCTTTTACTTCACATAGACAATATATACATAGAAATGTAGGAAATCTTGTTGGCTTTCAGTTGATGTTCTTATTTCAGACACTTTTGGCTGTTGAAGCCCCAGAGCGACAGGCACTCCAGCAACTCCCCCATAAACCGCAATGTTAATTTTGAGCCTAAATTTCTGGAGGAGAGCAGACGGTACCTGTTTTGTCTCTCACCCTGGTGGCCTCATTCTTCACTCTACAGAAATAAAAAACACATTGCAATGGTAAGCAATGTCTCTTGTTACTCAATATATAAATATTTTGCTGATAACAATTACATTTTTTTCAAATATCACAGGAGTTTGGCAGGCATTTTCCCATTAATTCTTATGGGGATATTTTCAACTTTGGCTCTGCTACTGCTCCAGCACGTGTGCAGCCAGAGAAACTGTTCACCTTTTTAAGCTCTTTCAGCCCTCTTACTTTACAGCCTTTCAACCTTTCCAGCTTTTGAAAAATTTTGCTTTTTCTGCAAATTCTTCACCATTCTGCCTTGCTAATGGATACAAACCTCTGTTTAACAGTCTGTACGGTCACACAGTGTACTCCTCAATTTATTTCTTCTTCATGTAGATTGCAGGGAGTTCTTCTGACTTCAGTGTACATTATTTAATACTGGCGGGAGCAGGCCACCAAATTAAAAAGGAAAAACTTCCTCATCAGGAGGTGCCGCATGAACAAGCAGCATGTCCCGACGGCTGCATGCCCCGACGGCAGCATGTCCTGCGAGGGCCCGTTCATCGCTGCTTGCGGCTTTAATTATTATAATGTTTGCAGAGATGATGACCTTTCAGTCACAGGAGCTGAGGAGTTGGACAAGTAATGTTGTAAAGTAATATGATATTTCAAGGTCCTTAAAAAGCTTTATTTACCGTCAGATATGTAATTGTGCTATTGTTTCTACAGGACAATCACTGCCGAAACAGTAGAGGATTGTGACAGCACCCACATCAGCAGCTCTACCTGTTGACCAACACTGATCTGTGTTTGTAATCAGTCAAGAAACCTCTGGATGTCCTTACTGTATATAGTTGTTTATGTTAATTGTACTGTATATTGTCTAAGTGATAAAAGGTATACTATTTTTGTAGTTTTATTTATGTGTTCTGAGTAGTCAACATATAAGAGTCTTACCTAATCCAGTTGTTGATATAAGTTCATCATGTGTAAGAACTGTAATGGGTTCGTTTTTCATGCTGGAAATGTATAGAAAAAGCATTTATCATTTTGAAGACAAGTTAGAGATAACGCAAAACAAGGAGTAGTTCCAGCACTTGATGTGATTTCTCCAAATGTAGAATTCTGGTCATCACAGTCAGCGATGCTCTAACCGTGGAAGTTCTAACATGCAAGACATTGTATTATCATGAGTCCCATACAATATTCACATTTATCAGTGAATCACTGAGGGTAACAAAAAAACATGTGGCAGCCCCACCACTAATCTTGTTGTTTTAGGTTTGTCCTATCTAATGTTACCATAGCGAGCTGCTGCTAGCTAACCAGCAATAATTTACAACATCAAAATACACTTTCAAAACAATTGCAAAATACTAACAAAGCTAGCTTGACAGTTATCAGTAACAGCAATGGCTATGTTGTTTTTTTACGTTCAATATGATGATATTCGGTGTTTAATTACAGGTGAATGAGACATGAGGTAGCTACTTGTAGTTAGATGTTGGGATTAAAATAATGCACCGGTACACCACCGCTTGTGAGGATTCGGGACTCCGTCGGCGGTATTAGGCAGTTGCGTTCTTGGTTTTGGGGGGAGTGGCCTTGGAGAGAGGCCTGAGTGCAGGGGGTGGGGTTTACTGGCTGGATACTTTCAAAAATGTAAATGTTACGAGTCTCAACATGTTAAGTGCTTCAGCAACAAATTACTTTTGGTTCATTGTCATTCAGTTTCCTGAAAAACACAGGTGAAAGTTCAGAGGAATGAAGACACTAACCAATGCTTTTCTCTTCCAGATTTTCCTCTTTAATTACAAGACCTCAAAAACATAAAACGAAACGAAAGAATCCCTTGTGAATGAGTGTCCTTTTTTTATTTTTATAAATGTGTTTCACCACACTCTTAAATGAACATTACCCTTTTGTCCAATTGCCTTCCATCAGCATTACTACTGTGTCAAATAAAATGGTTAACAATTTACAAAATTGTTAACAATTTACACAATCATGTTGAAAGTGTGTTTAACCTCTAGACAAATGTAAACATTGTATGCAAATTAAGTTGTGGGTGCCGACATCAACCGCGGTGATGTGGCAGTGATTTACACTTTTTAAACTAATTAATGAAACACTGTAGTCCGTCAACAAAACTCAATACACTTGCTCCACATTTAGTGTCACTTTAGGAGTTATTATTGGTGGTTTTCACTGTAAACTAACCTGAAAAACACAGGTGAAAGTTCAGAGGAATGAAGATACGAACCAATGCTTTTCTCTTCCCAATTTTCCTCTGGGGAAGAGGCGGATACCCTCGCTGTAAGGAACCTGGGCGTAACACCACCTGTGCTCATTAGTTCCGCTCTTCTCTTCTCTTATAAACTAAGGCTTTCTCTCACATAGATTATAGAAAGAATCATTTTCGTTCTTAGGCTAAATACTCAAGTGTTTTGTTTTTATAAATAGGGAAAAATAAAGATTTAAAATAATATTAATATCAATAAACAATATTACAAAAATATAACACATTTTGTGTGTATCACATAAGCACACCTTAATGAGTAAAAATTAAGTTAGCCATTAATGTTAAATATTTGTGTATATAGTAGAGGGTTTACCACAGTACAGACTTTCTCAAATTTTAAGATACTGTAAAATGAAATTTGATCAATAAAATGTGTTTCTATTTAATCATTATTGCTGGTTTAATTGTGTTTATTTTAAAAGTCTAAACCTGTATACTATATATATAATGAAAATCCAGTGACCTGACTAAAAAGTTTTATTCTATTATTTTTTCCTGAGAGGTGGATGACAAAAAAGCAAAATTGAATCAAACTTTATCTGTTGTTTGTGAATCACCATCAAGCAAGGTAAACAGTGCAAATCTTAAAATAGGAGTTGCTGTGTGTATCTGTTGATAAGATTGAGGGCACTTGTCTTACAGTAGTTGTTGTTGTTAGTTGTTGTTAGTAGTTGTTCATTTAATTATCATCAAACCTCTGATAACAAACATACAATACTAACTAATTTGGTAGCTGGTATCTCTGCTTTAGGATGCATGTTTTCACTGCATGTTTTTTGTAGACGTATTCTCATGGTGTGTCCAATCTTTTCATTTTATTTTAGGTGCGGTAGTACCATGAAGGGTGGAGGAAGGGGTAAGGAGCCACCTGTTGCAGGGGAGGTCACTGGCAAGCGTCCCAAACGCAAATGCTTGCAGTGGCACCCACTTCTCTCCAAAAAGGCTTTGGATTTCTCTGAGGAGGAAGAAGAAGAGGATGAAGAGGAGCTGGAGAAGGTGAGTGTTTTGATGGCTTGGCTATCTTTCAATTACCTCTGTCCCCAAACTGAACAACAGATCTTTCAGTTTATCACATGAATGGGACAGAAAACATGGCAAAGTATTGCATCTAATGGTTTGTTAATTTTTTATTTGCAGCCGATACTGTGTGGCCAGGAGCAGGGGTCACAGTTGCAGTGTGGAACAACAGAAGAAGTGGAGGAGGATTCAAATGAACAGCGGGCACGGCGGCCAATGAATGCCTTCCTCCTCTTCTGCAAACGCCACCGTTCTCTAGTGCGGCAGGAACACCCTCGCCTGGACAACCGTGGCGCCACCAAGATCTTGGCTGACTGGTGGGCTGTGTTGGAGCCCAAAGAAAAGCAGAAATACACTGACATGGCCAAGGAGGTGTGACTGCTCTGTGACTTTTTAGCCGTACAAATTTATTTCTAGCACAGTTGTGTCAAAGTGATGTGACAGATTGATACATTGTTTTCAATTCTTTAAAGAGCAGGTGCAGCTTTGTTTGTGAAAAACTTTTAAACATTGCTTTAAGTCAAAGAGCTATTCCAGCTTGATATCATATATCAGTGAAGAAAAGCCAAAGCAAGAGAGGAAGCTCTGCTTCACAGTAGTTCTGTTTTATTGAGAAAACTCCGACCACATCTTTCCACAAACAAAATCCAGTAGTCAAATTAAAGTCAAATAACAGCGTGGTAAACACAAACATATAACGGCCGGCCCCAAAATACAGGCCATGAGAAAATAACAATGGTGGGTAATATTTTAGGGCCTGTTTGGTAACGTGCATTCCAACTAAGACCTAGTCTAAGTGTACACAGGTCTTTTTAGAAATTTGGGAGTATTTAGCACCGTTTCAGAAATAATCTCTGTCAATACTAACCTGAAAATGCCATTCATCTACACTGGGGGTGCATGTGACATTGTAAACAGGTTGCAGATTGTATACTCTGGTCGTTGCTTAGTTACAGAAAGTACTATGAATGAGGCAGGGAAACGTAACTGCACTTCACAGAATCTTATTGGATAATTTATCAGCAAAACATTGTAAGCACCCATTTAAGTCTCTCTTTTCCATTCTTGGATTCTTGAATACAGTAGGGTCCAAAAATCTGAGACCACTAGTCAAGATACTTCTGTTTTGCATGTTCAGTGGGGTAGAGTTTAGGATCCAAGACACTCTACTGGAATAAATAAAAAAAAAAAATCCTTTATCCAGATTTCTATTCCATGCTGAAATTCATGAGAACTTCACAATGTATGTCAAAATTGAGCTGCAACCCACACATAGCTGCACAAAAAAACCTTCTTCAGGGTGTGTTCAATCCACAATGCAATGCATCACATTGATAGATGCAAAAAAAAATATAATCACACACACTGCACCTGTCAGTGATGATGCAAAATGAAAAATGTGCATGAACTCCATACAGACACCATAATGTGTGTTATATGGTCAGTATTACTACTGACCATATAACATTATGTGATTTCATACACAGCTAAAGAAAAGTTGGTGTGTTGTGTGTTTATTTTAGACTGATAGATAATAACTAAGGATGTACAATTTCCTCAAATGTAATTCAGATTGTTTCTCATTTTGTCATCAGTGTTTAATTTTATAGAGAAATACTTTAATTCAGATTTTATGATTTGAAACAAGGGGCTTTAAGAACTTGCTTGTAACCAAACTGATTCTGGATCTTCTTTCAGTACAAGGACGCCTTTATGAAGGCAAACCCGGGCTACAAGTGGTGTCCCACCACCAGCAAACCAGTTAAGAGCCCTTCTTGTCAGCCAGTCAGCAACCCCCGCAAAAAGGTTTGGTCCTTCTCTTCCAACTCAACCAAGGATTCCACCTCTGCCAAAAAAGTGCCCAAAACTGACAGCATGCCACAGTTAAACTTTGCTATGGCAGGTGTGTATAATAAATGATTGTCAGTTTGGTAACGACGTCACTAATTGTAGGATTGTTTTTTAAACTGCTGTCATTCTTTATCAGATCCTACAAAGATGGGAGGCCTTAGCATGCTGCTGTTAGCTGGGGAACATGCCCTCACAAACAGAGAAGTATGTTACTGTGTTACCCCATTAATGAACGCAACCATGTAATGCACCAGTACTCCAATAGATGGCCTCAAAGGCTTATCACAGATGTCAGTTTTATCCCTGTAGTTTTACATTATGCTTTTGAATTTGAAGAGTTTTTTATTTACTTTATTTAACAGACTAAGTAACAGCAATATTGTCTACCTCTCTAGATCCCCTCCAGCACTAAACCTAGTTTACCTGACACAGTCAGCGAAGGGAGGTCCTTTCCAGGGAATGAGCAAGAGGTGTGTTCTATGACTGTGTTCCTTCTACAGCTATTCTCTGTATATTTTAATTGAGACACTTTTCTATTTAATAAAATGACAGCTTTAGGTTCTAGTTACTATGCAGGTTATTAGAACAAAATATATCAACAATGCTCAAACACTTCTATAATAAAAATCTTATATTATAATTCTGAAATCTTCCATTCTGCGTAATGAGTCATTTCAGTGTGTGTGCTTTGGTTTCCCCAACATTTATAGCTGAATGGTAATTGACTGCTCCCACTGTTTTTTTATTTAATGTTTTTACCAGAACTGACCTGATTTTGCTCACCCTCTTTCAATCTACAGATATTGTCTGGGACAATACCAAACAGAGTGCCTGACATTATTGAAACCGGGGTTAAGTCTGCCCTCTCCCCACTGGCAGAGGTATGACTGAATTTAAATTCTTGATTGATGTGCTTTTTATCATTTCTGAGTTATGTATATTTCAAGATTGTATCTACAAACTTTGTGTTTGTCACTTTGATTCATGACAGTATTGTTAATATACATCGACAGCTTTTCAACAACTCGACAACAATGCTGACATACAAACAAAGCTGCCCTACAAGCCTTTTATACAGTAGACGAAACAACAACAACAATAGGGGGCCTGTACATCTAAGTGAGATTAATGGGTTATCCAGTTTTTTGAGTTTTGAGTTTTACTCAGGTTTTTGGTATCATGGAGCTAGTCAAATTGCTTTGTTCATCCAGAATTTCCATTAGCTCTTTTATACTGGACAAAAAACATACAGGACGGATGACTCTGCAGAAGTCAAGGCTATTTATCAGCTCCGGCTCGGATGAAAACACCTAGGTAGATAGCTAATTTTTTTTCGCCCCATCAAGCACATAACTATGACGTGCTGAAGTTAAGGACATTGGGCGTGTAAATACTTTTCCACTCTTTCCTGTTCAAGCAGCGATCAAACATTGTTTAGTTTGCGATGGAGCTGAGAGAAAATGGTATGTCTAATTTAGAATGTTATTGTTTAAGACTTGTTGAAATAACATTGCCTTTTTTTTCCCAGTTTGCCTGCATTTAAAAATAAATCATATACATGCTTATTTAGATGTAAAAATGGGACATGTGTCTGCTATGGTTGTACAACAGAGCTTTTAACAAAAGGAAGGACATTTTCCAACAATAAGTAACTACATAATAGCAATTATGTCTGTATTAATCACACAAAGTATCTTTGGTCCTTACAGCAACTATGCTTCTACACTTGTATAACGTCAGTGGCGCCTGTTATGTGATATCATGTTTTGCAAAGTTAGGGTTAGTTTATAGGCATAATAACTACCAAGTTACCCTCCGACTTCCTGTTTTGGGAATAACTTTTGACAGGAATGTCGGTAGAGACCTGAAACCCAGCCCCATCTCACAGCCCATACAGACAGAGGCTGCAAAAGGACAGTGTTTTTTAAGGGCAGAGCACACCAGCCCCAGGTATAACTCATAAGCTGACGACCCTCCAATCAGCAACTGCAACACAAAACAACCAGAGCGGCAAAGCGAGACAAAGGCTATGTTCACACTACCAGCCAAAATCTGTCTTTTGGCATATCAAGATTGTATCCAGATTGATTTTAGGAAGTCTGGACAGCAAAAAAACACATGAAATGTGATTTTTGCCAATCGGATCAGAAATGCAAATCAGATGTCTCTCTGTGATGCTCTGCCTGGTAATATTGGATTTCAAAGAATCTTTTGACTCACTCACAACACGACACAGAACAGCAACGTCAAATCCAGAGAGACAGAAGCGTATCAGAGCAGTTGAGCAGAGTCTAGGCTGCTGTGATCAAAGTGGTATGGAAGACAACACAGGGAATCGTCTGTGGAGTCAAATAAACTGTCTGAATCGTGACTTGACAATATGTTCGGAGAACATGATGATTGATCTCGCTTCCCTGTTGGAAAGCCACATCACCAGCATACAGAAGTACTGATGCTTAGTTTGTAACCATAGCAACCCATGCAGATATGTTGATGTTGTCTTGACCTGAAAATCTGATCTGATCACCTGCAAATAATAGTGTGGATGTCTTTCAGAGCTGATTTGAGAAACAATGAGAGACACTTAGTGTCTAGGTGGAGAGGTTGTCACATAAATATATTCCACTGACTGTCAATTAGCTCCCATGATTTTAAATGCAGCATGTCAGTCAGATGGACCTTATCAGGGCATAGCTACTTTTCTTATTCTTGTCTGTGCTTTGGCAGCAAACAGTGCATCACATCATGTTGTTTAGACAAAGTACTCACTTTATACTGAGGCCAGGTAACCTCAAGAGAATCAGACTAAACTGAACTCGCTTTGTGGCACAGGCCTGAGGTTTACTGTTTCCTACAACAAACAATAAGCAGGGTGAAATTTGTTGAAGGAACTGCTGGATAATAATATCATTTGCAGAAAACGAAGCAGCTTGATTTTTATAAAAATACAGGTGACAAAGCATATTAATGTGTTTTCACAGTCATCTCTCTCGCCGGTACCTGAAGGAAAACCATGCAGAAAGTCCGCTCTCTTCCAGCTTGCTGAGGTAAGGCATTTTACAGTTCGGTTATAGTTTATCTAAGTAAAACATTACAGCTTTATAGAATAAAGGATGAGAATGTTTAACTAAAAAAGCATGCAAACAAACCATTGAACCCATGTCAGGTAGCAACGTTAACATCATCTTGACGTGCAGTTCTAAACTTGAATAATTATGTGTATGTCAGTGTGTGTATAAAAGTTAAATAAAACTCATAATGCAGGAGGGATGTGGAATATGTTTTCAACATTTTTAGGCTGTTTCATGGCTTAATTGTGATAGGACATCAAAGAAGGAAAGGAAATGGGGAGAGAGTGAGTGGGGATGACATGCAGCAAAAAGCACAGGGTGGATTTGAATCCTGTACACTAGCAAGGCCACAGTCCCTGTATATGGGGCACATGCTCTACCAAATGAGCTTCTTGGGAACTCAAAAGATTTGTAGTGTATTTAAACATTTGGTGTCTGAAAACGGAGTCTGACCTGTGGTCTAACTACTTAACTAGGAACAATCCTGTCACAACTGAAGGCATTTAACATTTATAAAGGAGAGGGGTTCTACTGGTCAAAGTATTTAGAAAACATTCAGACACTGCTTTGGCTCGGTTTGATTTATAATCTGAGGTTTGTGGGGACTCTAAAATAACTAACCACTAATTGATGTTAGGACGGAGATTCATAAAAAGGTTAATAGTCGAAAAGTACATTCTGAGAGAGAGAAAGAGAAATAGAGAAGAAGAGAGCTTGTCAATTTTGTGCCTGGCGTTTAATGCGTCTTGAGTGACCTCTTGTGATCAGATCTCACTACCCCACTCTATATGCAAATATACTACAAACCTTCATAACTGGAACAAATAGATATGTTTTTTTGCACAAATTAAGAGAAATATTCCTGTATGTTTGCCGAATGAAGAAAGTAGGCCCAAAAAGTTAAGAATGTGTTGTAGACAGTGTTTCACAGAGATACAGTTTCTCTTGATGCAACAAGTTTCAAAATTTAGCATTTTTTTAAGTAAGTCTATTGTCTTTCTCCATTTTGTTTTCTTCCTCCAAAGAAGTAGGTAGTAGAATATGTTATCAGTTGAAATGGTGTGTTTAAACAGCTGCTGTAAGGTAAGATGCACTTTAAAAAAGAAAAACAGACAAACAGACAGGCTTTTACAGCAATGCGCGACAAACTGGAAGGAAACATCATAAGGCATTGTATTTTATGCCCAATGTACTTATAATTGCACAATTTGTAAGGCTGTCTGGGATATTGCCATTACTTATGACTTCATTATCTGGTCCAAGTCCATGACTTTTACACACAGCAGCCAACTACTTGCAACAATTGTATAAAGTAGATCACAACAACAATTATTATATTTAAATACGAAAGGGTATGACAATGCACACACCAGAGAGAAAGAGAGACTTATGTGGTCATTGTCATTCAAAGAGAATATGGTGTGTAGTCTGGAAAAACATGTGTCTTTCAACCTATTTATATCATCATTGTAAAAGAAACCATTTATTATGGTTGTTTGTAATGTAATTGTAATGTGATTTTACTCCTTCCATGGGAGCTCAGACCCTACCTTATGAGAGCCCAGCTCCCATTGGCTCCCATGTAACATGAACCCTGTGATCAATCATTCAATCTACCATGCATATGCATGTGTGAAGTTTGGCAATATGTTCAAAATATTTCTGGAAGTGAGGAGTCGAGGAATCAAACCTGTGATATCATGGTATCCCAAGCCATGTCCTTAATGCACTCTTCCACGGTTTAGTAGTGGTTGCAGTAGTTTAGGAGTACTTGCATTATCAGTAGTAGTAGTAGCAATTGCTGTAGTACCAGTAGTAGCAGTGGCAGTACTAGTGCCAGGGATGTGGAATATCTAACAGGTCTAAACCATGTAGTGTTTCTCAAAAGAGACTTACACAGTTTCCTTAGGGAAATCCTTTCCAGCATAATCAATCATCCAATCAACCAAGTGTATGCAAGTGTGAAGTTTTTGATTACATTGGAAATTTCTCTTATTGTGAGGGAATGAGGATTCAATCCGTTGACCATATAATTACGAGCCATGTACTTAACCCATTCTGCCACAGAACAGCATAAGGTACTTTAGGGAATGAGGATTCAATCCGTTGACCATATAATTACGAGCCATGTACTTAACCCATTCTGCCACAGAACAGCATAAGGTACTTTAGGTGTAAAGTACCCATGGTTGATCAGTAATACAATCAACCATGGGTATAGTTTGGGAATGTGTTGGAATTGTGTCTTAAATTGGAGAGATGGGGACTTGAACCATTGACAATGGCTTCCTGAGTCAAGGGCATTCCCCTTTTTTGCCAAGGAGCAGCAGGTCTGATTACAATGTGCTGAGGATCTTAAAATGGCTGCTCCACTGCTGATAGTACTGCACAGCTCCACCAAATATGTTTATATTCATTCTTGTGAAAGTTGTAGCAGTGGTACTATTGAAGGCTGTAGCAGATTTAGTAACAGTAACACTAGTTTAGCACTAGTTTTGCACTAGTTGTAGCAGCATTAGTACAAGTGGTTTTGGTTGCACCAGCAGTAGTACTAGTAGTAGTAACAGTATTGGTTACAGAACTAGCAGTAGTTGTAAGTAGCAGTGATATAAGGGGTGAAGTAATAGTAGTAGTGGTAATAACAGTAGTCATAGTAAAGGTTGTAGTACTAGCCGGACGTGGGATTTGAACTGCCAGCCATGTGATCATGTGCCTCCTATTCATTCTCTATAGCAATATTTGTTTTGAGAAAAGCTTCATGTTTTTAAAAAAAAAATACCGTAGGTATAAAACATTTGAATACAAGCCTATCATTCCTAAAAGGACTGAATGATTTGATATTTGAATGGTCTAACCCTAACCCTGAAAGCATGGAGAGTTGAAAAATGCTAAACATTTTTACAGTATTCAAATAATAACTAGAGAAGACAAGTTCTGAAGAACTTGCGTTTTTGAATGCTGGCTGTTGGAAAGCTGACACAAAACTGAATTGGTGGCTTAAACACATTTGAAGTTGCGTCTGAAGAGTATGAAGAGTCATAATACTGGGATGAGGGCAATTGTGGGTGCGAAACTTGCGTAAAAACTCTCTTGTTGACTTCCATTATGATTTGATTTGAAATGATTTGAAAATTGGATGATAGCTAAAATATAGACAAAATGTAAATAAGATGTAGAATATTCCCAAATTTGAAAGGAGTGTCAAGCTGTAAGTATTATTGAGTAGTTAAGTTTTGAAAATGCTTGAAAAATTGAAGAAAAAAATCGGATTTTTGGACATTCGCCATTCATTTCAATGGGGAAGTTTTTGCAGAAAATGTTGAATATTTTGGTAACTTTAAAAGATATCAAGATAAAGATATAGTGCACCATTCCTAATTGGGCTGAACATTTTGATGTTTGAATTAAATATCTGAATTAAGGTCTAAAAACACAGGACAATAATAAACAAATCTGAAGGTAGAAAAACATATGTCGCTTCCAGCATTCACAACAAAATTCAGAATCAACTAGAAAATTGTATTTAGCTCGTATATATTCAAAACACATTCTGAATTGCTAAATGAGAAGAAATGTGAAATGAATTGCCTTTAATATCAGCAAATGCATTGCACGCATTGTTGAAAAACATGGAAGGTTAACTTCAACAGCTTAAAGCAAGAGATGGTAAAGCATTGCTCGAAAAGCTGAAAGGTAACTAATGCTCATAAAGCTGGAGGTTGAAATGAGTTAATAAATGCGGAAATGTCAGAGAAGAGCTCGACGTTTTGACATTTGAATTAGTGGTCTGCACGGGCTTCAACTGCCCATGAACTGCTCATGACGTAGAGGCCTGACCCGACAATAAGCCCAGCTGTAGTGCGACATTTGAAGAAATCAGATGCTTTCAGTTATTTTAAACATTTACATGGATGCAGTCATGTCACTGTAAGAAATATTGTGGTACATTTAATCAGCAAAACTAAAAGCTGTAGTTATAAACTCTCCAAAGGAAGTGACTCAGGAGTTTTAAATAATCAATGGAGTGGATCAGCTGTACCTCAGGTGCAAATACGCATGGTAATGTAGAGATACACATAGATACAAATGTACTCTAACACTGTAAACGTGTGACTTCAAGATGAATAACATTTACATTTTGTGTATGTTTTGTTCTTTAGTTTAGCTTAAACCTACAGCCCAATTCATACACGAGCTACTAATATTGTCATGATACAAAGTTGGTTGAACATTGGCTAAGTTCCCATGTAACTATGACATTTTCTTCCTTTACTTCATAAACATATTTGTCCAGGATTGTGTTAACTGCGGTTTAATTAACAATTCACTGTGACAGACATTCACGGATTAAAACTTTGTCTGTTAGTCAGAGGCACAAATCTTATTCCATGTCACATATCACAGTCAATACTCATAATGATAAATCTATAAAATAGTCTATATAAATATCTGCTTAGAAAATATAAAGATTTGTAAAGGGTTTGTAAAGCAAGTTTACTGTCAGCAATAGAATAAATAAAGCATTTAGTCGTACCAAGATTATTAGGAAAAAAGATATGGAAAACAATATTATCAGTTTAGAAAAAACTATATAATGTAAATGTAGAGGTATATTATTATAAATATTGGTTGTTGTCATTTAATATCTGTTTGTTTAACAGTGAGTTTTATCTGTTGTGTTTGTAAGATGTGCTTAGCATCTGAAGCTGGAAAAACGGACACAGTGGAATCTCAGCCTGAGGACCGCTCCTCTTCAGCTTCTTTCCAGCCAACTACTGTCAAGCTAGAGATCAAGGAGGAAAAAGCAGACAATGACGACTGTCCTCCCTCCTCTCACTCATCAACCCCCTTACCTTTGCTGTCCTCCGTCACCTCTACCTCCACTGATGCCAGTCCCTCACAACTCAGCAGCCAAAATGCATGTGTCAAAAACAAGAGCAAGAAAAAAGAGGTGGCCAGGTCAAATAATCCTGATGAGATCCCTTGCTCAGCAAAGATCATCAAGAAGTGCAACCATGAAGAAACAAACATGGACAGTATCTTCAGTACGATTGAGGCAGTGGCCAAAGGGGCCTGGAAAGACACAGAAGAGAAGCCCAAAAAGAAGATCCAGAGCGGTCTTATTGTTGGAAACTCTGGTGTGCCCAAAAAGAAGAGTAAGCCCAAAGTCAGGACCTTTGTGAAAGAAAAAGCGGAGGAGATAGAGGATGACAGTGGGCAGTGTAGGCAGTGCAGTTCCTCTGAGATGGAGATGAAGGAAGAGGTGACTGATAGTCCCAAGACAAAAGCAGAAGGAGCAAATATAGGAAGCACAGACTTTGAGTACAGTTTGTCAGAGCCACATCACTCCCCCAGCAGCCCCAGTCCCTCATGTGCAAAGCTCAAAGAGGTGGACAAGGCAAGGGAGAGGTCGGGTGAAGGGATCTGTGAGCCCAACACAGAGAACCGCGGCTCCAGGAAGTCAGAGCAAAGCTGTAAAGGCGCCTTGTATAAAACCCTTGTTTCTGAGGGAATGCTGACCTCACTGAGAGCCATTATTGACCGAGGTAAAACTTACTAATAAATGCATGATCTAATCTATTTATTTATGCAAATGCATATTTTTTACAACACCAGCATTACTAATGATATTTTCTCATTGGTCTGTACATGTGCAGGTAAAAGAGGTGCTTTCCGTGCTTCTGATCATGATGCAAACTGGAGTGATGACAGCTGGGCAGTTGCTCAAATGGGACCTAACAGCCCCAAGAAGTTGAAAAAGGCCAAGTCCAAAGATGAATCTTCACAGGGGTGAGTCATTTCAGGTCGTCATTTATTATATTATTATTTCACAGCTTCCTAATTGATAAGCAACTGTAGGGACAATGGACAGTGAAAATCTTAAGGGATATCGGGCCATAGTTCAAGGTTCCGTTCCGTTCCGTCCAGTGTGTTTTATTTCCAGGCTTGGATAAATGTGTCCAACATGTGTGTTGATATTTTCAGCATTAGCAAATTTACTCCTCTCCCATCGTATTGTCAAACGCAATGCTATGTTAGCTAGGAAGTAG
>OMLP01039102.1:0-10222 GCA_900302685.1 Spondyliosoma cantharus | reverse complement strand
GATCGACTGGAGCCATACGATCCAACCCATAGCTGCCTGCCTCCTGCATGGCTGCCAAATTCCTGCCATCACTGGTGTGATGAGACAGCAGTTTCGGATCTGCCCAGCAGCGCTGGAGCTCTTCAATATAGGGTTTCGAAGGGGGGACTGAAAAGGCAGCAGGCTGTGGCATCTGCCTAAAAAAAGCACTTGACGGAGCTGCTGTGAAGGGAGCGTCATCCAGCCCAAGGCGTGCCAAAGCCATCCGAATTGCTGGTTTCAGTGTGGCATGACCAGCTTCTGATCCATGCATTGACCCATCAGATCCTTGAGACAAAAGATCAGAGGCTTGAAGGACTGAGTCTTTATCCTCGTCCTGTCCTTCCCCCTCATCATCAAACAAACTGCAGGAAGCTGCAGTTGACAGCACATCAATGTCCCGACAAGGCGAGCCCCTTGTGGCGGAGTCACCACTGGGAGCTAATCCCCTATTGTCAGGCTGCAGATTGAGCAGAAGCTCCTTAATCTGGGCAAACTCAGATGAAAGAGTGTCCACCTTCTTAACTTTCCCCCGGAGGTCCATGTGAGGCTGCACTGCGTCTGCGTCCACGTCCCCTAGGTGCCCTCGGGTCTGCGCCCCCCGCATGCGGGTAGCAGCGCAGCATCCCCTTCCACCGCTGCCAGTCTCGCTCTTCTGACTGACAGTGGCATAAACCTACAGTTCATGCAGAGGTTGTCAGATATACCGGAAACTGATCGTGGCCATCCTCCACTTGGAGGGGGCCCATACAGGAGTTACAGACAGGCGAGCTCATCCTGTCATTGAGTGGGACAGTTTCCAGAAAAAGCGAATGAAAGAATAATACAGTCAATACTATGCTGCACAATATCAGGACAGTCACAGCGGAAACACTGTGCTATGCCTCTAAACAACAATAAGGATCAAACGCATCCGTACCGGAGCGCGCCTCGAAAGAAAAAATAAATAAATAAATAATAATAATTATCCCCGCGGGTCAGTGCACTCAGCACTGCCCGACAACGTAACGTAAAATTCCTGACTGTCCAGGCTAATGGCGTGCTTACTGACGCTACAACCCACCGAAAACAGAGAGTCAAACAATGTAGCATAACATGCGGCGAAAACACGGCTGTTCAAAACAAATACAAGCTCAGCGAGCCGCCAGCTCTTAGCATCGGCTAACAACTAAAGCAACTTAGTTTACTTACCTGTCTGCAGTAATTCAGTACGAACCGTAACGGCGAGATCACCACTGTTCGTCCGAAGACACAGCTCTTGAAAAAATGAGTGACTTGCCGCAGTCTCTGGTGAACGAATTACCGAAGCACCAACCCTCAGGTTACGAGACTACCAGCGGCAAGCCAACTGACCTGCTATCAGATTTTTCTCAATCGTGAGAAGATAGAAGGAACAGATCACGTGATGACGTGGGGGTTTTATACTGGGGCGTGCGCCCTACATCATCGCATGGTCACAGGTGACTCTGTTGGTATAATAACTCGACCTGTACATATGCGAGATGGAGATATCCAGTGCTGAAGCACCGCCCTCTGGCGGTCAGGAAGAATGAAATAGAAACTTGATTCTACATTTTCCATAAGGCAACTTCCATAGCATCTGTCTTTAAACCTTTTTCTTTAAACTCCACGCAATCATTTTTAAAGGCTCCGCTAACCCAAGTCATCATTATCAAAGGTTGTTTTTCCAGACTTTACTAAGCTTCTCTAGAGCCACAGAAGACATTAAACCTCTGTTTTCACAGAAACTAAATCACAGTTAATATTGCTCTCTCTGGCTTATTTTATGAAATACTGTCACTTGGGAAAAAATGCTTATTTTATCGAGGAGTTAGATTCTTCAATTTTCTAAATTACTAACTTTAAATTTGTATTAGGGGAAAAATCAATAATTGGCCTTTGGAGTGCCTCTAATTATTATTTCAGTGTCAAGAAACACAAACTCTCACTTCCTCATTATCACTTTAATCGGTTGGGACCCTTGTGACAGTGAGATGATTCATCTCAAGAGGTTTATCCTATGATAAATGTTACTAAATTGGCTGATCTCCAGTAGTGTGTAGCTCAGAAGATGAAATGTAAACGACACTGTTTACAGTGTGTATTTGTGTCTAATCGCAAGTGTATTCTATAAACCATGTCCCATCTGTTTACTAGACTGTAATCTCCCCGTCCCACTCCTGCCAAGACGCCCTGAGTTGAGGTTTCCCTGGCACAGGTCTCACCCCTCCTCACTTTGTCCCAAGACTGACACCAAATAGAGGACGAACACTTAAAGCCAAACTTGGAAGGAAGAAGCAGAAGGAAGAAGCAGAGAAAGAAATAAAATACAGACATGCTGAAATAATTTAGCTGTTTGCCCAGAAAACTCTGGAACACATTTTATCACATTTTACAATTTGTTGATTGAGCTGTTGCAGGGGCTCATCACCCACTGAATTAAGCAAAATGAGTAAGTCAACAGAAAATTAATAATGTTTTAGTCATTTATGAATATTATACATTCACTCTTTCAGCAGCTTGTGAAATCCTAGGAGATCTGAGGTCTTCCTTGGTCTATGATTAAGTTTTTTATTTGCTGGCAACAAGGATATCGTGACATGTTTAAATGGGTTTCACTCGTCATTTTACTCTATACTGTGTATCCCTTGTTTCCTTCCCATGATGGTTGAAAGGTTGCTTATAAAACTTACAAAGAGCTGTGATTCCAGTGTGTGGGTGCCCCTTAGGATTGCAGTATGATAGAAAAAATATTATAGAACAGATTTGAACAAATGCAGGTCTGCTGTGTAAGTACACTTTAGGAAGTCCTTGTACTATCAATTCCACATCGCTGTCAGAGCAGCAGCCTCGTCTGCTTCTGTACGAGGTTGTGACACAATCAGGCACCTTTGCAAAGAGCATTACTACAACATCAAGCAGTGGTAATAGATGCAGTAAGAATGAGTTACACCTGTGTGGACAATAGTCACAATCACAGTTACAAACACGTTCATTACAATAAAAAGCAAGCAGCAACAAAAAGAGGGCTAATCAGTTGCTTGCTTACCAGAGGAGTTGTCATAGCAACCACAAAGGCACAATCATGACCAATGGGAGTGCTTTCCTTGAAAACTGAAAAGAAAAAATCTGTTGCATGAAAGTGTCCTTAAAGCTGAGGGTGAACCACAGCTCACACAAGCTAGGTCAGATTATAGTGTTGGACACAGTGATACAATTTGGGTCAGAGGGTCCTCGGATAATTGCCATAGAGTCCTCCTCCTCCTCCCAATCCTATTTGAAACCAGAATGTCAAGATTTGACATTTTCATCCCCCTGACCTTGTAGTTTTCGAGCTCAACTCAATTTCCTCCTGTGGGAAAAAATGTCTCCACTAATCGCTTCCTATCATTTTCTCTGACAGAGAACTGCTGAACCTCCTCCACTTCACTTCAGAGGGTGTTCTGCCTCAGTGGAGGGGGAGAAAAATCCTACATCTCACTCTGGGAATGTTATAGACTATCCCATAGGGGGTCCGCAGAGTTACTGCAGGTTCAATATTCCAACATTTAAGAGTTATATGTGTCGGGAAAACCACTTCAACAGAAAACCAACGTATTGGCTAAGACAAATTCATAAAAAACTCAAAAATTAATTAACATAACATTTACGATAGTCTGACCATGATTCCTTGTGCATAGTGTCCATGATGGTGAACTGTCAGCTAACTATGTGTCATTTAAGCAAATTTGGCCAGTTTCTAAATTATTTTCCCAAGTGTACGGTCATGTTTGTGAGTCACAAAGTTTGTTTTGTAACAATTCAGACAAACCTTCTACCTCAAAAACCGCTAAAGAAATTGCAGAAGGTGAAGCTAACGTGGCTAACATCACTTTCTGCCACCCTGCACGTTATTGTGTACTTTTATAATCAATAAAGTTTTGTACAATGTGTACGCCACCTGTTCAAAGATATTAGGTGTATATTTGAAAATAATTCTAGTTCTGAATTCACATCTTTATTCTGTATCTCAAGTACATGAGCTACTGTTGTTCTCTGTTAGCAGAGCAGAGAGAGGCACTGAGACAAGGCAACCACTATCGTGCATAAAGTCATATCCTTTTGACTGTCACGGTAAATACAAAACCATGAATACTGAAACAATGGGTCAGCAGACAGGAAATAAATCTGCCTCCATTTTAATACTCATTCAATCGTGCAAGTAATATTTTAGGCAGAAAGCAAAAAAATGATTTACTTGCAGCTTTTCCAATGTGAGCATTAGCTGGTTTTCTTTGTTGTATATTATTGTAAACTGAATATCTTTTGGCTATAAGACATTTGTTTTTTTTCCAAGACCAATACATTCATTGAGGAAATGGTCTGCAGATTTACAGCTCATGAAAATTATGATTATTTGCAGCCATTCATTTAATACATGGTTTGATTGTTTGCTCACATACTCCAAACTCACTGCAACTACTGCTGCCATCAATGCTCTAAAATTAGACTGCTGTATCTTGACATTGATCAAGATTTATGTTCTAATTTGAGATCAATTTCCTTCAAATTTCCGTCTCTTTTCTTTATACTAAACAACCTCAGGGAAAGACAGGATGGGAGCCAGATCAGTCAGTTGCATCTGTAAACATATTTTCCATCTCTCGAAACGAAGGCTTACAGATCACAACCTTTTTTTTGTCTCTGTGTGTTTGTATCTGTGGAGGTTTTGTCAGTAAAGCCAGCCATTGAGAAGCCGCTGTTGCAGCAATCGTCTGACATGACTCTGCTAATTCTCTCTGAGATGTTCTGGTAGGATTAAGTCCCTGCCAACAGCGACTTCATCCTTCTGTTTAAAATCACACAGAGACATTGTATACTTCTCGTCTTAGAGAGGATGCTTCAAGAGATGAAACTGTTTGGGTGGACGCTCCTATAAATGTTTCCTATGTGTTGAAGACTGCTACACCTACTATTATACACCTGCCAGCTAGACGTGTGTGTTGTTTAATGTGTGAACTACTCTGCCAACATGTGAAAGTGACAGATGTACAGGCATGTGTAGAATAAGCTTTGGCAGGGGTTTTGAGGAGCTGGCTCTGTGCAGGAAGGCGGCATCTGTGTTGTGGCACTTGGATAAATTAGCCTCCTCCAGCGGGGGAGAGACGACAGAGCTCCAGCCGATGACACCCAGCCCTTGGCTAGAGATGTGCAATCGATTTGGTTTTCAACGTTTGCGTAGCCGATGTTCACCTTGAGCTCAGGAATGCAAAGGCGTATTTATACTTGCTCTTTTTATAGAAGCAATCAATCCAGAGTGGCCCAGCTGGTTAACTACAGGGTTTCTCTGTGAAGGAGCGGCCGTCTGATGCAGCAGTATAATGAGCTGCATCATTATGCTATTTTAGTAATCAAGAGTTTTAATTTCATGTTGATGTTTTGTGGAAGTGAGTTTTCTTCGGTTTAATTATCTCAAGATCATAGAGCTGTCGCAAACGATTAATTTAGCGATAATTTTTTCGATTAGTCAACTAATCTGACGATTAATTTAACGTTACATGACCAAACAACAGTAATGTAGTAACTGTAACTGTCTTTGGTAACTTATATGAGGAAAAAAATCCCGCAGTTGTACGCAGAGAAGTGTCTTTCCTCCCGTCTGTCCTACCGACTCTTCGTCACATTTCTGCCCGAAAAAACTCACCGAGTGTTTGTTATGAAAATAAATCACAGTGACCATCAACCCTCCAGACCGAGACTTCAGGGAATTTTCCCCCAGAAAGCATCCAGTTTAATGATGCCGATTATGTAATTATGTCATTTATAGCAAAAACATACTTCGTCACTTCCAGGATGTTTGGTGTCAGGATCTCAATCACAACACATTATAACAGACATACAACATATGATTATAAACTGTCCGCGGGTTTAGATTGACAGGGGTGGGACCTGGGAAACACCTTGAAAACACACCAACGTCATCATCATGACGTGTACCGTCACGCCTCATTAGGAGCCGCAGCGCCGGCTTTCTGTGGGTCTGTATTTTCAGCCGCCGTGGGTTCCTACCACTTCCCGATATTCACCTACCCCCTTGGTTGTTTGGGATGATGTGTCGACGCAAATTATTCATGTCGACGAATTTATGTTGTCGATTACGCCGACGCGTCGTCCCAGCCCTACAAGATAATGAAGAGAAAGAAGGAAAGTGTAATCCAGTGGCAACATTAAACAGCCACAGATTGTTACATTTTATAGGCATGGTTGTTTTCTCATTTTCTTTTTTGTTTATTGTTTGTTTATTCTCATATTATTGTTGTTGCTGTTTATTGCTGTGTTGATAATTGATGAATATGCTATAGGTTCACAAATAACATTATTTATTAATTCTCAGGCAGTCTTGTTTAAATTGTTTAGGATTGAACAACCTTTGATATTGACATAATCAACAAAAACAACAAAAGCAGTTGAAATATTGGAATACCACTATAAAATATAACCCTTTTCTCATACATGATAACACCCTATCAGGTTTTTTCAGGGGGATAATCTTTTGAAAATGATTCTGTCTTTTATAATAAAAGTGTTTTTGGGTTTTTTTATTGTTCATATGGATAATCTCCATTGTATCCTCTTTTTTTAAATGTGTATGTTTTTTCTCACAGAAGCGAGCCAAGGGTCAAATGCTCTTTGACAAAGTATGTGAACACCTCAATCTACTGGAGAAGGACTACTTTGGCATCACATACAGAGATGTAGAGAACCAGAAGGTAAGGGAACATAAATAATATGCTAATAATCAGGTTTTGTGGGGTGTTAACTGGCTAAATTAATTCTGTATTTAAAACAAGGTTATGGAAGAGAGAAATATGCTAATGGATTTCACTTTAAAATCTTTAAACATCATTAAAATAACAAGATTTGATTAATATCCAGACTTTAATGCAGGAGACTGTGACTATGTTCCACTTTAGAAAGTTTGATTCTCAGTCGTTTTCCCCCACTTGTGAAGATTAATGCTTTTTGTCTGTTGCAGAATTGGCTCGACCCGTCCAAGGAGCTGAAGAAGCAGATCAGGAGTAAGTCTAATTATGTAATAAAGTCACTCATGGGTTTAGTCCTCAACAGCCAAATGGAGGTGTTTGTAATTATAAAATGCTCCTTTTTGATAATTCAATGTTCCGTTTTCGTCTCAGCTGGTCCCTGGAACTTTGCTTTCAACGTCAAGTTTTACCCCCCAGACCCCGCCCAGCTGACTGAGGACATTACAAGGTGAGTAATTAGCCAATTTAGAACTGTTGTGTGATCTTTGTTGGAAAAAAGTTTTGTCTATTCATCCTTATGAATAGACTTTCAGTTTAATTGTAGTTTACAAAGGAAAATGAATGCAGGTAATTTATATTAAATATGCAGATGTTAGATTTGAAGACAAAACACACATTTTGACAGTTTTTGTTTTCTGTCTCAGGTACTACTTGTGTCTGCAGCTGAGAGATGATGTGGTTTCAGGCCGTCTGCCCTGCTCCTTTGCCACCCACACGGTTCTTGGCTCCTACACAGTGCAGTCTGAACTGGGAGACTACGACCCCGAGGAACTGGGCAGCGACTACATCAGCGAACTGCGCTTCGCACCCAACCAGACCAAAGAGCTAGAGGAGAAGGTCATGGAGCTTCACAAGACCTACAAGTTAGTCTCAGCATCATTTCTTAAAGTCTTTTAGACCAAGCTTTAAGTGTTCTGGAGCTGACAGCAATTTACAATCCATTCATAAGTAAAGCCTCCTCTGAGAAAAAAAATGAATAATAGATCACAAAAGATTAATCAGCAAACAACACAGATACAGAAGATGAGATGGAAAAGTGAGAGATATTTATCTCATGAAAAAAAAACAGTTCAGCATTAACAGATTTTTCTGTTTCTTATCAAGACCTTGTTGCTCATAATATAACGCTGATTGAGAAAATGGTCATTCAAAGCCTTTAAACCCTGAATCTAACAACTTTAAGCCACTCAGTCAACCTGGTTGAATGTTTTACGGCCTGGAATAATAATCTGACCAGAGAGGCAGCATGACTCCAGATATTGGATTTGTGTTTTCCTGTAAATGGAAGTAGCTGGCTGTCCTTTGTCTGAGCCCTTCATTCTGCCTGTATTAAAATGATTTGTGTGTAATTTGATGCGGTCCCTCCTTGCCCAGTGGCTGGAGGAAGGCAATGACAGTGCAAGGATTAGAGTCTCTCCAAAGACCATCTCTGCTAAAAATGGATGCACTCATGGTGCTTTAAAGGTTCCATAAAAGCAGCCATTTTCAAAAGCTTTTAAGCAATAAAACTGTGAATTATCCCTGTTTTCGATCTTATTGGACTCTTGTCTAGTGTGTTGCATATTCACACTGGTGGGAAAGCATTTCTTCTCTTTTTGCTATACTTAAATTTGTTGACCTCATTTGGTCTCTTTTATCAGGGGGATGACACCAGCTGAAGCAGAGATTCACTTCCTGGAAAATGCCAAGAAGCTGTCCATGTACGGTGTGGACCTCCACCACGCTAAGGTAACAAGTCTCTACAAGTTCTTTTACTCCTCTCTTAGAAGTGACACCCAAATGTATTGTCTCTCACAATAAAACTTAATGTCTTATCTCACTAAAGAGCATCCAAGTTGATTGGAGAAAATGGTTTTGTTTGGAGACTGCCCATTATAGCTGTCCATGTCTCATAATAGCTGTAGATGTAAAGCTTCTGTCGTCTAGTTTGTTAATATAATGTTGAGAAATCAGATGTTTCTCCTATCAAGTTCACAAGTTACAGTGTTTCCCCTATATGCATTCTGCAGCGGATTTTCAGCAGCACCACAAAAAAAAAGACATTATTTTTGTAGGTTTAATATCACGGGCGAATGGAAGTTGCCCACGGTGAAAGCACTACACCCTAAGTTATCTTGAAATTGATTATTATTGTCATTACGGCAATTTGTATAATTTCTACAAGTCACCATTTAAGTTGAGTGACCGAAATCCTCGTCATCCTATTCAAAGGCTGCAACAGGCGACTCATCGAATCGGGGTGAAGTTAGTTTTAGGTTGGATATTCAGCGGATATTCACTCGGGTTCAGCCGCGACTTTACTGAGGTTTGCCCAGTCTGAGCAGCAAGAGGACAGTTAGCTCACCTCCCAGAGCCTCGCGCTGAACCACTGGACACTGATTTAGGGGCCATCATTAAATTACTGAGCATAAATATATTAATACAAAGTTTTTTCAATATCTTCCATGTCATGTGACCCAGTGACTTCTGAAACAGATTCTGTTTCCATAACAAATATATAATAATAAAGGAAATAATGGTAAAAAGTTCTCTAATGCTCAAGAGGTTCACATGTTGTCAAGCAGCAGCTTCTATTTAGTCTCATGTCTTAGATTCTGATTCTGAAATCCTAAAAATGATTTTTCTTTTTTTCAAAAATCTCACCAGTAGTCACCATTTAAAGGCTTATTTTAATTATAATTTCTGGCTTTTTTATTTCAAATCTAATCAGCTCATTTCTTTGGTTACAGCTACTTTCTGCACATACACCACCTGAGGACCACTGTGTGTTCATCAGCACTGTGTTTTCCGAGGAGCACTCTAACGCACCACGGCTGCTGCTGCTGTGAAACTCTGTGTCGCCCTCTGGTGACGTAAAGAAACATGACAACAGGAAACAACAGCTCATTAAAACAGTTCAGTTCTTTAATGACTCAGCAGTTTATTTCAACAGAGAGAAACATTCTCATTTCCTTAAATGAAGAAGACAAATAGATTAATACATTTATCTATTATTCTATTATTATTTTCTATTATTATCTCTATTTCCTGAGAAGCTGAGATCCTTCAACGTGTGCAGCAAGACGTTGGAGATCTTTTACCAGTCTGTTGTTTCCAGCATCATTTTCTTTGCTGCTGTGTGTTGGGGCAGCAGCATCAGAGCCAGCGACACTAACAGACTTGATAAAATCATCAAGAAGGCTGGCTCTGTACTTGGTCTCAGGCTGGAGTCTTTTGACACTGTGTTGATTTATTGAAGCTCGTTTTTGTTCGCTCTGATCCTGCCTCCTGTCTGCTCTGCATTTGGGTCCACCTTTTGGTTTTTCCCCTTTAAACCCCCCGTGACAACTGCACCTTATATTTTGTCTTGCACTACAATTACTCTGCTTATTTATACATTTTTTGTACATTTTGTAAATTGA
>OMLP01039099.1:0-15440 GCA_900302685.1 Spondyliosoma cantharus | reverse complement strand
GCTGAAATTCACTGGATGTGAATTGTGGGCCATTGTCAGAAACCACTTCCTCAGGCAGTCCATACGATGCAAAAATGCTGCCTAGAACTTCAATAGTCTTAGCTGATGTCGTGGTTGTCATGTGAACCTACACCTCCAACCATTTTGAGTGACTGTCAACAAGGACTAAAAAATACTGTTTATCTTTCTCACAAAAATCTACGTGTATCCGTTGCCACACCCGAGTTGGCCATTTCCAGCCATGCAGTGAGGCCGCTGCTGGTAGTTGTCTCACTGTCTGACATGCACTGCACTCTTGTACAGCTTTTTCAATGTCCTTATCCAGACAGGGCCACCACATGTAGCTTCTTGTTAAGGCTTTCATGCGGCACATGCCAGGATGACCCTGGTGAAGATCATGCAGCAGCTTTGGTCTCAGAGCTGGAGGGACTATAACTCCCATTCCCTAGAGAACACATCCTTGTTCCACTGATAATTCAGTTCTCCTTATAAAGAATGATTTTAGTGTCTCCTCCCTTGCATGACTTGGCCATCCATTTAGAGTGAGCTCCCTCACTCGGCTGGACACAGGATCTTTGTTTGGGCTCTGTGCGATGTCACTAGCTTTCACAGGTAAATCCTCCATAATACAGAAATAGAAGATTTTCCCTTCTTCTGCAGTGTTATCTTTGACTTTGCTTGGCAACCTTGAGAGTGCTTCTGCATTTGCATGATCTGCAGACTGGCGAAACTCTATTTCATAGTTATAGGTCATCACTAAGAGCGCCCACCGCTGCATTCTCAAAGCGGCTAGTGTGGGAATAGCTGACTTCGGCCCAAGGGTAGCCAAGAGGGGTTTGTGGTCAGTAATGAGAGTAAACTTCCTCCCATAGAGATATTTGTGAAACTTCTTCACTCCCAAAATACTGGACAGGGCTTCCTTCTCTATTTGAGCATATTTGCTTTCTGCCTCGGTTAATGTACGAGATGCAAATGCTATTGATGACAGCGCCGACACCATAAGGCGAAACATCACAGGCTAGTTTCAATGGCTTTTTAGTGTCATAATGAATCACTATGGTGCTCTGTAGTAGTTGATCTTTTGCACTTATGAACGCAGCCTCACATTCCGATGTCCACTTACAAACACTTTCTTGTTTCAGTAGCTCATGCAAAGGTCGCAGCTGCATGGACAGATTTTTCATAAACCTGTCATAATAGTTCAGTAGTCCCAGGAAGGAACATAACTCTGTGACATTGGTGGGACTCTTTACAATGGCTTTCACTTTCTCTTCTGTGGAATGGAGCCCTTCACTATCCACAATATGTCCCAAATATTCCACTTTCTCTTACGTACATTGACATTTAACTTACATTTTGATCGCTTGACCCTCACATTGTACTTTTCCAGACGACTCAACACTTCCTCCAGTTTACCCAGATGTTCTTCTCTTGAACCAGCTGTGATTAAGATGTCGTCCAGGAAACGGGTCACATCCCTGTAGGATTTGGTCCATCACTGCCTGGAAGCTGGACAGGGCACTTGAGACTCCATATGACAGCCTGTGGTAAGTGTAGAGCCCCTGATGTGTGTTAACTGTAAGGTATTTTTCTGAGTCCTTATCCAACTCCAACTGCTGATAGGCATGTGATAAGTCCAGCTTGGTGAACAGCTTGCCTCCAGCCAGTGTTGCAAAAAGATTATAACTTTATGTCTCTCGTCTTCTGGGATGCTTTTTTTTTCTTTAGCATCCCATCCTCGTCGCCAAACTGTAATATATTGATGGGGGGGTTCAATAACTCAGACGGAAACCGGACTGAACATATAGACTGGGACTTTACTCAGACGTCAACAACACGTTAAAACAGGTTACAGTTTGGTTTGTTGCCTACCATTTCCACAAGAGAGCAGTGCACTCTAGTAGTATATTCTCAATACACAACACTTTGCATGCTGAACAAAAGAGGGTATAGCGTTGTGATGTTACCTTCAGGAGATGACATGTGAATACTTGCCCTCTTTCTTTCACCTGAATTTGTAATCAATCTTATTTTTTGACGTACCAAATAAATCATGGTGTTCACGTTACTTGAGTTGAAGAGTTAATTTAGTTGCTGTTGCAGTTGTGATATATATTGTTGTGTAAGTGATAGTCTAAGAAGAGACCAGATAAAATAAGTCTGATAACATAAGCGTAATATATTACTCATGCTGACTCACATGAAAAGTTATCAATACACAATGAAATCAGACAAAAGTTGGGTGAGTAATTCCACAAAATCCCAGTTTTTAGCCTTACTCGATTCACGCAGCATACTGTTACCTATTATCAATGATTTGAGAGAATATATTCCTCATTATTAATGTTTGAATGTGTCCCGATCTGTTTGCTAAGTGTCCACTGCACACTTAGTCGGTCTATTTCCCATTAAAAAATAAGTGTTGACCTGATGAATTGAACTGAGTTACATCATACTGACTGTAATAATAATAATTTTAAACTTTATCTATGCAGCACTTTTAAAAACAGAGTTTAACAAGCGAAAGCAGGGAACTCAGAATAAATACTCAAGCCAGTCAAGCCAAGCACAATGCAGCCTTATCTGAGGTGAGTTCACACAAGAAGGCAGGACAGAAAATGTAAAAACACAAAAGACAATATGAGGCATTACAAGTAAAAGGAATAAAAGCCATAAAACAGGTAAACTCACAGACTACAAGAACACGACATCACATCAGAGGAATTAAGACCTACTGAAAAAGATTAAGAGCAGTACAAAGAGTAATGGACAATAAATAGATTAAAAATAAACAAATAAAAGCAGATGTTGATCAGGCTCGGAGATTTTTGAGTACCTGAATTACCCTTGATTCAATATCCAAATCAACTCAGGACTAACCTGGTCAAACAAAAGGTGTTTGCAGAGAAGCTGAACTCAGTTTTCAGGCATATATGTGCTGTAACAGGCTAACACACTTCCTGTGGAATGAGGTAATGTGTTAAGGTTTTATTCACCTTAAATTTAGTTGCGTCTGCCGACCTCCCTAACACGGAACCAGCAGCAAGTGACCTATTGAAACGCGTCATTAACTGTTGTGGATTTTTCTGGGATTGAATTTTGTTGGAAACATTTGGGATAATGTAAGTACACAGCTCATGAAATTATATAACATAGGTCTAGACATTTTTAGACATTTTAATGCGGAATTTTTACTTATTATCCTTTAAAGTGATTGTGAATATGCTTTACGATACATGCACTCACTCTCTTTATCTCTTCACCTAATCCTCAATAATCCACATTGTGCAGCTGTGTGACTGACACCCAGTACGATAAAAAGGGGGGCATAATTCCTGAGCTACCATGTTGGACGGTGGACAGTTTGTGGAGGCCCTGGGCCGTCTAGGTTATCCTGGCGCATCATCATTGAAGCCCTCCGAGTTTGACTGGCTGTTTGACTGTGCCCCGGAGAACCTTCACTTTTGGCGCTTTGTCTGTCGGAACCTCAACTGTAGCAATGTTCTCACCATGGAGGAGGCGCGCGCTTTTCAAGAGCTACAGAGGTCCGGTAAACCTCTCCTTGATGAAGCAGCCTTGGGCGAGGTCCTTAAAACCATTGGATCTTCAGATGGAAGCAGTGCAAACATCTTGGGGCTTTCTTCATTGTCATCCTCTATGTTTGCGTCAGAGGGTGATGTGACCATAGAGGACTTGGAGGCAGAGCTTGAGGCACTGCGTAAAGAGAAAGAGTTGAAGCAACGACGCTACAACAGGTTGCAGGTTGTGGCAACCTCCCGTGCGGATGTTGACCTACGACTTTCGGCAGAGCTGGAGAGCGCTGCATGTAAGCTGAAGGATGCCAGTGCTTCCATTGGAGCTGAGAATGCTGACACCAACACTCCATTACACAACCTAACAAATGAGGTGAACAAACTTGCTTCACATCTCCTGGTTCATCCAGAAGCTAAACACAACCCTTCTATCGCCAAAAGCCCCCCTGTCCTCCTCTCTCAGCTGTCCTTGGGTCCCTATCTGCATCAGGAGGAGCTCAACACTAAAACGCTGACCGCCTTCACTCGGAAGCATTTCTTCCAGGGCATCACCGACATCGTTGAGACTTCTTGTTCTGAGCGCTTTCATGTCCTTGATCTCAGTTCTTGTGAAGGTAGGGAGGAGGAAGAGATTGAAGACAAGGGGAGAGATAGGGAGGAACGAATGTTGGAGCGCAGGAGGACAGAGATGGCCCGACTTCAGTGGTCTCATATTGTGGCCCAGCACCAACTGATGCAGGCCACGGCAGAGGAGAAGAGCGTTGAGGCTGGACTGGACTGGCTCTCCGAGAAGTCCTCTCATACCAAGGTAAAGCAGACATGTATGGTGTATTTTTTATCTCTTGCCAACAGCATCATGGTTCTCATTGTGTGTTAAGTTATAAGGCTTCTGGCTTCCTCTTTTGAACTCTCCTTCATGTGTATCTCTTCACTCTGCCAGAGCATTTCCACCTCCTCCTCACTGCATGTCCGTGAGGTTGTGTCCAGGAAGGAGCTGCAGATGGTGGAGGCTGAGCTAGAGGCTCTACTCCATGGACCAGTACCTGCTGCCCTAAGGGAGTCAGCCAGGCTGATTAATGTGCCTGTAGTGAGGGGAGACCTGGATCTGCAACTTGCCAGGCAGGACTACTACACGTCCAGACAGGATCAGGTTAGTTGATGATATCACCCATTCACCCTAGTTGATCTTTTAGTTGTTTTTTTTTAAACATGCAAAAGACAAAAAAAGAAAAGAACAGCCAGGGTGAAATGGCTCTCAGGCTCATACTGATAAGAGGTAAGCTCTGATTAAGCAACTGAAAATTCAAATGCTGTGCGTTTCAGTGAGATACATGCTGTCCCTATGGTGCTTGTAAACATAGGAAACCCCCTACCTCTCAAGACTGTGTAAATAAACAGCCAGAGTAAAGTAAAATGTGTAATCCCTTCTAGGTACGTGACTACCTTCTCCGCCAGAAGGTGTCTTTTGACTTGGTGCACCTGGCTCAAGAGATGGAGTTGAGGAGGTGGAGGACATGCCTCAAGCAGCTGGCAGAAATAAACAGCAGACTGATCAAGGAAGATGAAGCGGCGACCCTCAGACTTGAGTCCCTGGCACACCCTGACCTGGCTATCAACCCCAGGCACAACCCTATCATCAGCTGCAAGGATGCAGCCTTTAGCAGGTAAGACGACTTAAGCTGTGTGACCTGTATTAGAGCTGAGATGGCTTTTTACGAAAATTACTTAAAAGGGAGAGGATTAGGGTTAGCCATATTCTTAACAGGCTGTCTCACTTTTCATTATAATTCATTCGGAAACACAACTCTCTCCTCAGACTCCTCCAGATCCTTGACCATGATTCAGCCCACGGTCGCTCAGAGCCTTTTCGGACATATGAAGCATTAGACCAGGCTGCACAGGACCTGGCAGGCAAGCTTCAGGTGACCCGAGATGCCTTAGCCGGTGCTGGCCGTGAGCAGTACTACACAGCTGCTCGTCTTAACGGTGACTGTGAGGCGCTCCACAGGGCAATGTACACAGAGTTCCAGCAGCTGGTCTTAGGGCCGCAGGTACGTCCAACGGCCATCACTGACCAGGAGCTGCTCTGTCCCAATGCACAGGTGGGTTGTTTCCTTTTATTGTATGCACTGTCAACTTGGTCAACCATGCAGAGTGTGTTACAGAATCCTTAATGTGAGTCAGTTGATTTTTTATATCACTCGTCACTATTGGTGAGGGAAGCTGGTAGCTCAGTATGCTTTCACATTTCCACTTGTATCACAATATCAAGGCACATGTCATGCATAAAATCATCAGCATTGACATGACACAAGGCTTAGAATCAGGCACAGCATTTGTTTATTTTTGTCTGTGTGCTTAAGAATATTCACATTTTCTCTCTCAAAATCTCCACAGTTTTCAACCTTTCTCACACATGCAACTGTATTTTTTCTGTTGTAGGACATGATGATGTTTTAATCAACAATGACCACAATGTAACAATTTGTTGAGTAATTGTCAAGTCAAGAAATGTATCGGGAACTACTTGATAATTAGTCATTATCAATTTTTAAAAATCATTTTAGTTAGGGTTGAACAATCAAATTAGATAATATAAAAATCACAATACGGCCATTTCCAGATCGCGGGAGATGTAACTGTTTATTGAGGTTAAAGGTGTAAAAACCTGCATCGTGGTCCTATAAAGAGGCCTCAGCCTATAGACGTGGCAGAACATGCTCATTTGGTACAACTCCAGCAAGAATCACCTCATCATTGATGTTTTCCCTGTGAAAATGACACACAATAATTACCATTCCTTCAAAAAGTGTGACTCATATGGCAATCGCATTATCATTCAGCTCTAGTTTGAGTCATTTCTCAAGTTCCAGCTACTCAAATATGAGTTGTTTGTTTGTTTATTTGTTAATTTCACAGACTAACTGAAACACTTGTAGATTAATGAATAAGAAAACAAACATTTGACATTTCGACATCTGTTTCTGTACAACTGAAGAGCACACACCTCGATGAATACACTTTTAAAAGCATGAGAAATCAACATTCCATAACCATTTTTTAAAACGGCCACCACACCTTCATGATATGTCTATACTTTATATAGACTCATTTTGGTTGTACATTGAAATACTTTCTAGTTCATTAGTTATCTGCGCAACTACTTATGTTTCATGTACTTTCACATTTGTGTTTTTGTAACATAATCTTTTGCCAGTTATTTAATTTCTCATCCCTCTTCTTTGTCTACAGGAGCTGATGTCGAAGCTGGTGGAAGCAGATTCTCAGCTGAAGAGTTTGCAGCAAGTAATGCAAGAAATCATGGGGGAGGTCAAAGCTAAGCGCTCTCAGCTGGAGCGCAATGCCCTCCTCAGGCGGGAGAGGGAATTATACATCTACTTCCACTTGGATGCACGGCTGCTGCAGAAAGTAGTCGAAGATCTGGAGGGCAAAATGTCTGCCAAGAGAGGGCAGCAATAAAAGCGCTGATGACCTCAACATGGAGTTTCTATGCCAGTTTTTACAACATTAACTAATCAGAAGAATTTTTGACATATCTTGTTGTGTCTTGTGATGTTCTAAAATGTCCTTGTTTCCTTTTTGTCTGTTGTCGTCTGATAAATAAAGTATATTGTTATCTTTCTGGAGTTTCTTTTATTACAGAAGTCTTTTACTGGATGATGAGCAGCATTCATGTTAGAGATCTTGTTCACCAGGTTTCTGCACATTATCTGAGTGTCACCAGATCCACCTGATACCAGATCTGTGTAACTGACCCAACTCTCCCCTTTGTCCTGTTTTAGGCCATTGACATTTGGAAGAGATCCTCAGGTAGAGAGAAAGCATAGCAGGCAGGGAGGAGATGGAGCAGTCTAGCAGCAGGTTGTACTCAGGACATCTGTCCCAGGCAGCCAAGAAGATTCTTGCTGTTCTGCGGGCCCAGAGCCTACAGAGAGGCAGACGCAACCACAGCTACTCCTACAATCACTGGCAAAGTCAGTTAGAGCAAAAGCATAATACTTCTTACTTAAGCATGTTGCAGTAAAGAATAACCAAAAAGAAAAAGGTTTTTTCATGTTCATAAAAATTCTGATGAACGGGCTGCAGCAAAGCATGTGTTTATCTCTTCCTGTTACATTTTGTCTCTTGGCATTCATCAATGTCCCTTTTGTAATTAATATTTTCTGCTTATTCTTTTCATTGGCATTGCTGAAACCACTAAATCAATACTGTAGCTATGTAACATTTGGGATGAATACTAAGTATTGGTATCAAATGTAGAGTGTTGCTCTAGGACACTGTATGCTATTTTTAGCCGTTTGTAGGTGTTGTGGAGTGAAGTAATTAAAACATGCCAATGATGTAATACAGTAGTGCTTGGCAGAACCTGCATTTACCTCAACAATCAATTCTGATTTATGCTTTATAAAATCGCTAGTATCTGAGAACGTGCCACTTTGCGGGCTCATAGTGATCGTATCAGAGGTGCATTATGTATTTTTGAGGGTGAGATTTTAAGAGAAGAGAGAAAGGTTCACTGATTGATTTTCATAACCGTCCTCAAAGTTCAACACAGTGTCATACTGTTTCTCTCTAACTTTCGAGCTTCAAGAGATGTTTTGGGGACCTTGTTCTCCTCGAGGACAGCTTGTTTATATGGAATTATATCGAATAACTGTTTGAGTTTGTATTGTAGTTAATATTAACTGTCTGAGCTTTATTTTTTTTTTTCCAAAACTACATAGTGCACCATTAAGTGTTGAACAAGGAGACGTGATGTAGAATTGACAGGTCAGACTAGTTTTCTGTATTCGTGCTGCTCAGTTATGCCTCTGATTTCTTAGTTGTTCCCGGGGAGTTTAAAGTTTTCTCCTTGCTTGTGTATGTAGCCATGGAGAGGTGTCATGGCAGCCAGAGGGAGCTTTTGGCTCAGAGCAGCTGGAGCATGAGTCAGGAGGAGAGCAGAGATACACAGCGGTAAGGCAGATGAAATAGATATACGAAAACATGCACTTATGTTTAGAATTTCCATTTTGTTAATATTCTACTGCAGTCAAATTGACATTACTTAGCTTAACAGATGGTTGCAGAAGCATCTTGACCTTCATAGTGACGCCACCAGTTTTAAACAGTTTATTAGTATAAACAAGGGCAAAAATGACATCACACTGGGTTTTAGCCAACAGTAGATGCAATCGTTTGGGTTGGACCGTTCTGTAATAGGTGATAGATGATGTTTAAAAGTAGGTTTATAAGTTTTATATTTTAAACCTTAATGTAAATGTAAAACAAGAAGTTTAAGAAATATCTTTGCTAATTTCTGGTTCAGCCCATGGTCCAGGCCCCAAGTGTCCTCCTTTTCCACCTCCGACTTGACTCCGACCTCTGACTTGAGCTCTCAGACCTCGGCCTGCTATCAGTCCTCGCAGACGCCAGACTGCTGCCTGTCATCCCCAGCCTCCTCCTGCTGGGATCCCTCTCTCCAAAGGCAGGCGCCTCAGAATGAAGCCTATTATCAGTTCTCACAGATTTATTCCCACAGAAAGTACTCTGAACCCCCTGCTTACCAGTCTAGCCAGTCTCTGCCTCTCACTCAGCATGAGGTGACTGAGAAAGCAGCATCCGTCTCCCTTAGAGACAGATTCACCCTGTACCCCCAAACACCAGTGAGAGTTTTTGAACATCAGTCTACACCATGGATAGAGTAAGTAGCAGGGAGAATGGCAAGAATATTTTATGGTTATCATAGTTAAGTGTGTTAATTTATGTATAACATGTCGAAGAGCATTTAATGTATTCAGAAATTCTCGAGGGTTAGGAGAACATTAATTTATATACTATTTTAATCCCAAATTGGAATATTTGGGATTAAAATAGTAGTATATAAAAAAAATGTAGTTGCTTTTATGACTTTAACACAAAGGAAACAGTGTCAAGTTTAGCATACGTGTTACAAAATTAACACAGTCTGTCTTTTCACTCTCGTAGCTCCACTGAAGAAATCAGGCCGTCTTTCATCCACACGCTCTCTCCAGACGATGGGGTTCTTGATGAGGCCTTGTTCTCCACAGCAGAGCACCCTAGTACTGATGAAGAAGAGCCTTCTTTTGCTCGTCACCCAGTTTCATTCTGCCTTAAAATAAGTAAAGAGACAGATAGGAGCACATCAGGCGAACGGAAAGAAAAGAAAGTTGCAGACTGCAGAAATGAACCCGAAGACACCGAAGGTTCAGACAGGCAAGCAAAGTGGAAACTTCCAATCTCTGACCCCACTGAAGAGGCCAATCATGCAGGAGAAGATCGAGGCAAACTATATCAGCAGCTGGAGTTTGACACAAGTAGAGCTGGAGGGATACATAGACTTCACAGTGGCTCTGTAACAAGTCAGGAGACCTGCTGTGATGCACTTTCAAACAAGCCGGGGAGAAATATAGTTGAGGTGAAAGTGGATTCGGAGAATATGACTGAGGCAAGTGCAGGACAGCTTTTGAATACAGAGAATGAAATTCAGGATGGAATAAATCGAGTTATGTGGGATGCAACCCTGCTAAATAAGAAAGGATCGGCCAATGAAATGGGAGGAATTAAGCTCTTAGAAACCCAAAAGAACCCTATGTTGGGGCAGATTTTGAACTTGTTATCTACAAGTGACATGGACAAAATCTTTGACTGCGATGCTAAAGGAGCAAAGCTGGAGAATTACTTTGAGTCCAGACTTAATACACCTGAAGATGAACATCCTCCTGGCAGCGAGAGTACAGTGATATCAGTGGGATTTCATACTGTCAGTCCCAAAAAGATCTCAAGGGACCACAAGGTGAGCCACTGCCAAGCTGAAAACACTCGGGACATGAAGCACCACACAGAAAGCTCATTGATGCAGCCTGAGACCAAATTAGTCCTCGGTGACAACACCTCTGATAACCTGGAGAGCACCGCAGAAGACAGAGTGGATGTGCTGGAGGTCGAAGTGGAAGCAGAGGCGGACACTGGCACAAGCATTGAAGATAAGATTGAGACAGAACCACGCCTTCGTTCTGACCTCCAACTCAGAGAGACACAGCGTGAGGCAGATGACAGAGAAGCCAGCGAGTTACATGGAAGAGAAACTGTGTCAGGAGAGAGTGGGACGGACAGAGATGAGTCAGAGAGGCCACCTGGGAACACTGATGAGTGTACATCTACAGGTAAGTGCACGATAGACCTCATTTTAAGAATAATGTGTCACATTCTCTTTGTTTAAACAGGTAAGGGCTTTTCGGAGCAAGTTCTTTTTTCAAAGAATAATAATGCCCTGAATAAAAACACATACAACATGAAATGCAACACCAGATTACACTTAAATAATATAACAAGCCACAAACAGATAACAGAATACATTCACACTGCTCTGTCCTGAATTGTAAGTAAAGGACCAGCCCGTGTAGTTTTGCTCGTGTCTATAGATTGTTCCAATATATTCAAAAGCCAGTTTCTTAATCTCAGTAGTGGTGGAAAGAGTACTGAAAATCTATACACAAGTGCGAGTACAGTTATATTATTGAAATATTACTCAATTGCAGTAAAACTACTGGTATTAAAATAACACGTAAGTAAAAGTACACAGTATTCTTATCAAACGCTGCTAAGAGTATTGGTTACTTTTTGTAGTATGTCTGGGTTTTAATTAATCCACTTATTTTATTTATTTAAAAAAACTTGATGAGAGTAATTTGACCAGATGCAATTAGTTACTTCCACCCCCCGAATGTCGGTGTTAATATTTAGATTTTCCAAAAAATCAATGTGACAATTTTTAACCTGTACATGTCATAGTTCCTCGTATTTGCCTGAACTCAAAGCAACAGATATAGATTCAGCTTATGTGTGAAATAGTTTTTAGTTTTTAAAAAAGAATACAGAACATATATAAAATTGTACAACTAGTGTAGTATGTAGTTGTAGTTTGCAGCATTTACCACTAGAGAGTGTTAGAATACCTTTTTATGTATGTGCTTTAACCAACTGCAGGAGTAAATTCCCGCATTATCAATTCTTTATCAAGTCAGCTAACCCCGCTCAGAATTCACTAAGACAATGGACCCATTTAAACAATTGAAGCATTATTAAAGCTATCTGATGAAACAGGAACTCAAAGAATTCAAAGAAAAGTCAGAGTACTGGGGATGTTAAATCAATGAGGCGTCTGGAACCAGAAAACTTGTTCCTGCAGCACATAGGTCTATAAAGCTTAAACTTAAAGTCAAATGTGTACAATTCTGACAGAAAGCAATACATTTAAATTAAACTAGAGGGTGCTAAAGTATTTCAAGTGGTGTCTTTCAGCCATCCTTCTTTCATCGCAGTGGCGGGGCGATGACAGAGCAGTGCTGAGGCAACTCAGCACTGACGAGGGATGTTGTGTGCCTGCTCACATTACAGCCGCAGGAAAGGGAGCTTGAGTCTCAGCTGCTGAGACAATGCTGAGTCAACTCACATACGCGTCTACAAAAAAAACACACGCTCAAACAAGTCGCAAGTTTGTGTTGTAACAGAATGCCAGTGTGAATCTTAGGTCGGATATCTAGAGCTGACCTTGTCCTGCCACACGCTGCTGACATCTCACACACGTTTGTACATGCTTACTCGAACACAAGCTTACGTAACAGAGTGGGATCATTGATTGACGATGTGTGTGAAAGTGATGATCTGATAGAAACGCTTTTGCTTCCTCCCCTCTAGAGGACTCAGCTAGAGAAAGTGGTTCCGTGCCAAGATTATCCCAGGAGTGCAGGACAAAGAGGTCAGGGTTCAGAACTCCCTGTACCCAGCAGCAGCAAGACAGCGTACGTGTGAGTCTGTTAGATTACAAATACTGTATTAAATGGCAGCTATACTTGAGACTATTTTAGAAGTTCTATTATGTTGTCCTTTAACCAAAAAAAATAATTTTGCTTTATTTGTGGGCAAAGTAAACCTAATTTGCTGAGAGTGGTTTACTCTTCTTTTTTCATACAGACATGCTCATGTGTTTTTATTCCTTCCCTGTTATTGGCCGTTCTCCCACTCTTCCTCCATAATCCCCTGTGGGCAAAGGCAACAGTGTGCACAGCAGCAAAACACAGCAAAATTTCCTGAAATTTAAATAGCTGCTTTCAAAAGGATTAGGCTTCTATTTCCCCGATGCACACAGAAATCAGTCTGGCTTGTGTGGAACAGGGACACCGTTGGCGTTATTGCAGCACGCTGACAAGTGATAGCTCCCCAATGAGTTGTGAAATAAAAAAAAACTCCTGACAAAGTAGTCCACGATACATAATGCAGAAAAGGAGAAGGAACAGAATAGATGAAGAACTGCAAAGGGAGGATGGGAGGTGGAAAGGATGCTGTGAGAGAAGAAGGCAGAGAAAGAAGTGCAGGACTTCACTGTATTGCTAAAATCAGCAGGAAGCACACCAGTCCATCATTCATTCTCTTACACTTTTCTGCACCCAGCACTGGGCTACGGGCCACGGCCTGCCTCAGCTTTCTATCTATATCCTGTGGCACAGGACCCTGGGGTTCATGACTTTGTCAGCAGGAAAATGGGTTGTGTTTACAGGGAAATGAGGAAGACTCTCCTCAGGGAGCTGAGTCACAGGAATTCCTTCCTACAACGACTTCTGCTGACAGCCATGTACATGCATACAGTCACACGTGGTCTGAAAGTCCTCAGAACACCCAACATATCTTACCCAGATTTCAAAGAATAAAGTGCACATGCACACACACTCAGAGCTTTTGCATAAATAGAGATGGGACTGAGGGGAATGAATAATGGAGATGTTTTTAAGATGCTGGAAAGGTTACAGGAAGGTGAGGGTGTACTTTTTGGAGATCAGACTCAAATTTCTGTCCATCTTGCTTCTCACCCTTTTTTTTGTTTTTTTTCACCACCACACCTATTTCACTCCTCCTACTCCTCCACTGGGATCATAACATTTCTCTCATATTTAACATCGAGGAAATATACCTGCTTTTCTTTCAAATCAAGCCATGTTTATTATTTATTTTGACCTCTGTCACTTGTACCTCTCAAAGGGCTTAACATACCCTACTAACGCACTGTGTGCCATTTAATCTATTACATTGCACACATATAGCCCAGGCCATATACTTGATACATACTGTATGTCTGACACATGTAACCTGTCAGTTGAGTTCACTGCCACTGCACCCATTCAAATCTAAATGGATAGAGTCAAATATTCATTGTCATCCAGTCCACGCCTGCTTTTTTTCTCCATGAAAAATGAATAAGTATGAAGGAGTGCGACTGAGTGACACTACATGAGACAGTCTGTCAGACAAACAGTGTCTTCGCTGTCTGTGTTTTTGTCTGGGACACAGCGCTGAGGGCTGAATGTGTGCAACAATCCTTTCTACCCATCCTTCCTGTTTTCTTCCTCCTCTGTCTGGCTTCCCTTTTTACTTCTTGCTCACCCCCCTGCTCATCTGTTTACTTTGTCGGCTTTCATCCTCCCTTCACAAATGTCGTATTATGCAACTAGATGCAGAACGTGAATGAGGGTAATTCAGTAAGGCGTGCATTCTTCTCTGTGTTGACGCTAATCGTGTGCAGCTAGAAAAAGTACGGTCATTCAGCTGACTTCTCTAAACTGATTTGCTGATATGTATTGATTCTCTGTGCAACAAAAGTAACACAGGCAGCAAGAGTCTGTTTTCATCCTATTCTTGCCTCTCCTGTTCTCTCTGTTTCTTTTGTCCCTGTGTGATGGCACACGATTCACCTTTCTGCTCTGTAGACCGCTAATGGAAGCATCAGAGGGAGCAGCTCAAGTGTGGCACTGGCCCCAACAAGCACTTATGCTGCTGGACAAGACTCCTCCTCGGTGCAGGAATTGGCGTCAACTGCTATTAAATCAAGCAAAAAAATGGAGAACCTAGACGTACCTAATTCTCTAAATCATCCTCTGCAGATCCCTTCCTTCACCTTAAAGAGGAAGCATGAAATACTTGAGCACCGAGATGATCATCCTTCATCTAAAATCTCCCTGACCAGGCATCCTCCGAAATGGGAGCCACCTTATTGCTCCCAAAAACAGGCAGGGGAAAAGGGATTTAATGAGGCGAAGAGAGCTTGGCCAGAAACCCCCATTTCTGAACTCCCAGAACCACAGGCTAAAGTCAGTCCATCACACAAAACAGGAATAGTTGTAGAGGTACATAAAGAGGCATGTGCCACAAAGAAACCTCAACAAATTTGTCAGAGAAAGGTGGAGGAAAAGTGCTGTGAACCTACGCATGCCTCCAAATGCAAACCACTTAAGCACAAGCGGGCCAAACTGGGGCCAGAGCAGGGAACAAATGGACCAAAGATATCTCATGAGGGGGCTAATGGTGGTGGTGAGCTCCAGAACCAATCCAAAGCGGGCTGTCTAACCGCAGCCCTGACATCTGACCCCAGAGTAACGGACTGTGGGAAGCTGAACCCAGAAGAGAAGATGCTATTGCTCGAGAAAGCTGGTGCCGCCAAAGCACTGGTGCTGACCTTGGTGTACCGGGACGGAACAACTCAGTTGGACGAAGAACAGGTGAGCGCGCACAAATGTTGAGCTTTCACATGCTTGAAATAAGCTGGAAAAAAAAACTTAAAACAAAGTTTAAACACTGTGTCATTAACTATTGCCTCATGTTAATTTCCCTCTCTGATCCTTGATATAGAAGCTCGCTCCAGCAGCGTGTGGCCTCCTCATGCTCATGAAGGACGATCTTGACGGCAGAACACCGGAGGACTCGCTCGGGCGGAACGACAGTCTGGTCTACTTAAAACTGGAGCACACACCTGCATGGGCCCAGCAACGCACACACCAGAGCCAGGAGCTTTTTACTAGGTCTGTGTGTGTGTGTGTGTGTGTGTCAGATGTA
>OMLP01039096.1:0-24924 GCA_900302685.1 Spondyliosoma cantharus | reverse complement strand
GATACGTACCTCGATTTTGAGGTCACGGTTCGGTTCATTTTCGGTACAGTATGGGAACAAAATGCAAAACATAAATTTGCTTGTTGTGTATTCAGAACTTTTGTAAACCAGCAATTTATTGTAACATGCAAAATACGAAAATAAAATTTAAAAAAATAGAATACTGTTGTAAAGTGCTGCCTGGTAATAAGATAATAAATTATTCTCAAATAAACAAAATATATTTAAAATAAGCTTTTCAATGAATAAAATATTCTCAAACAAAAACTATATGAAATATAATAAATATAAATTCCTCACAGCTTGTTAAAGTCTTTTAACAAAACTTTTCCACAAGTAAAGTGCAGCACTAACAGTTCCAGCATGTAGCCCTGTTCAGTTTTAATCAACCTTCATATTTTTTGCCAGAAAGATTAACTTGTCCACATTGACTCAATTACTGTGAGTACAGGCTTTCATTACGAAGGTATAAGGACGAAAATATGCACTTTTGAACGATTTATTGACAGTTGCATTTCTTTTGGACAGGCATCAACACAGTCACCTACACTGTCACTATGCTCCGTAGCGCTCGTCCAACAGTAGTTTGCAGTGGTCCGGCATCTCCGCGTGGAATAGTAGTGTTCAAGTCACGTCAAAATGAATATACATATACATTACTTGGATCGATGAGCAGGGCGATCGGAATGTTTTTCCTGGTTAGCGGACATGGCCGAGAACCCCTCTCTCTCGAGACGGGATTCTCAAACCGCACCTCCAGCACACCTGGGACCCTCGCCAGTGAAAATGACCACTGGAGTTAAACTGTCACACTGGAAACATGTCTTTCTCCATTGCAAAATTTAAGGAAGCCGAAGTGTTCCCAAGCAGGAGACTGTAGCGACAAGGGAGGTTGTTCAAGCTCTGGTTTCTCGCTAGCGTTAGCTATGACGTTACCGGGCTGCACGTCTAGCTGCCGGTGGAAAATAAACACACGCAGCTTCCGTTCCAGGAACTCACCCGTGCACAGCCGTGTACCGAACCGAACGTCCTGTACCGAAACGGTTCAATACAAATACATGTATTGTTACACCCCTAGTTAACACAGTTGACGTTTCAGCCATTTTAGGGCCTTGTGCTCACTGCAGACCTCAGACCTGTCACCATACTGTATGACTTTGATCAACTTGTGTTTTATACACTTTATCTGCATATTTGTAAATATAACATCTAATGCAAGTTCATGTGAACAAGTTGATAACACAGTTGACAATCTACTCTGTGCACACCATAATGTTGATAAAATATTGAAGAGGAGAAGTAGAGACTTACCACACCTTCTTCACATCTCCCTCCAAAAAGGAAATGACATCAAGTGATGTTGGACATGTGACTTAAGAGCAAACAATTGCTGATTTATAGGAGATATTTCAGCGAGTAACACAGTTGACAGAGATTTCTCGGACACACACAAAGTGGATGATTTAATGCATATGAATGAGCAAAATAGATTTTAAAATGCCTTTCTCATATTTGAATAATTATTTTGAACAAATATTTATGAAAATATTATACAAAAACATGTAATTTAGGTTTAATCTGAGGAGCAAAACCTGACATTTATCAAATCGGACAGCAAAAAAACAACAAATTCCAGTTTAGTATATGCATTTTGCTAAATAAATGATGGGATCTGATGACTTTTTGTATTAAATAAAAGAGAAATGTGCCCTGATGTAAAATTGATGATTTGATTATTGATTATTAGAATTACATTTTTATAAACCCAAGAATTCAGAACTAGTGCCCTTTGATAGACAAACTATATCATGGCAACATTGTTTTCAAGATGAATCTATTTTTAATTTGTTGATTGACAGAACATCAAGTGGCAGCCATTTAAATAGCAAAATATGCATTTTAAATGATTTCTGATGAAATCACCCTTAGATGCTGTTCTAAACTGAACATTAGAGTCAATGATATCGAATGGACTAAGTGTGTCTAAAGTGGGGTTTTCTTTAAATGTCCTCAGGAGCGCATTGATGACAAGAAGAAAGTCTTACAAATGGCTGCAGGTATCTCTATTGTTTTTTCAGCTCTCCTTTGTGTGTGCCATTATTTCTGGTAGTGTCAGGACCCTCACGTGACATTTAACCCAACCTTAGCTAGACTGCAGGCTCCAGAGGCTGCAGCGGACAAGAAGCCAGATCAGCAGGAGAGTGACATCACAAGCCAGGAGGCCTCCATCCACACTCCATCACCCCGACGGAACGGCAGTGTCACAAACTTTCAGTCTCCTAATCGCCGTGGAAACAGCATCCGCACCATTACCCAATCGGCGTCCAGGGCAGACCTGAACAGAGGAAGTGTTGCTGGATCTGTCAGGAGCCCAACAGTGACCATTCTGCCCAAACACAGGCTGGAGCACGTACCTAACAGGTCTCACACACTGATATATTGGTTTAGACAATCAAGTTGACTTTAGACAATAGGTGACCTCTTATTGCCCATACAGCCCATGGGAATGTCCTATTATGCAAGTCAAGTATGCATGTTTTTAGTTTGTATTCACATATGTGCTAGAGTTGAACGATTGAATGAAGGATCCAATTACGGTACATATTTTCTAAACAAATTTGCAACTGTAATTATAATCGTTACAATTTTCCACTAATGTAACTCAAGGCCAGAATTCCAAACATTATTCAACAACAATGATTTTACTCACATATACATCATTTTTTTTTTACACACTTGTTTGTTAAAATGGATTGGAAATAATATAAAGCTTTCTACTGTTCCACTTCTAGCTGCTCCCACCAAAAAATCTGAATAGAAAACAAGAAAAAAAGTTTGTTGTATACTCAAAGTTTACTACTCTTACACCTACTGAACACTTAATACTTTCATAAACTAAACAGTGGACTATCATTACAAAACATTACACATCTATTTTAGAAAATGAGTGTAGCCCTGGGGAATGACTGTGGCTGGGTGGGTGTTGTCTTTTAGTATCTTTGGGCTCTGTGCAGACATCTCACTTCACTGTACCAGTGATGTTCTGGTTGTTTGAATCACCAATTGTAGAGCCTTCTTGTCCTGGGTCGTGATGAACCATTCCAATGTGTGATGTTTCCAGTCAGGATGCTTTCTATTGCTCCTCTGTAAAAGTTGACCAGACTCTTGCTCTGGAATTTAGCCTTCCTAAGTTTCCATAGGAAGTAGAGCCTCATATGTGGGATGCCCATGATATGTTCTCAGTGAGGGTTATTCAAAGGAACATATAGCTGTTCCACCACAGCTCCACTGATGTAGACAGGGGTGTGCGTCCTTGCCTCCTCCTTTGTAAAATCAACAATCAGCTCCTTGGCTTTACTGACGTTGAGCAGTAGATTCTTCCCTGTGCACCTGCAAGACTGTTGATTTCCTTCTGATATGAACTCTCGTCGTTGTTTAAAAAGCGGCCAATGATGGTGGTCTGTCATCCTCATACTTCACAATAGAGATGAATGTTGAACTCAAGCCCAGTGTTAAGTTTTCAAATCAGCTTCATGGTGAGATTGTGTTAAATGCTGAGCTCAACATTTAGCATCCTGATGTAGCTGTTCTTATTCTCCAGGTGCATGAAGGCAGAGTGAAGGGAAGTAGATATGACATTCTCTGTGGATCAGTTGGTTCTGAAAGCATACTGGTGAGGGTCCAGGCTGGCAGGAATGTTGTCTTTGAAGTGCCGGAGAACGAGTTTCTCAAAGCACTTCCACAGGATGGGGGTGAGAGCCACAGGTTGGTAGTCATTAAGACTAGACACAGCTGACTTTTAAGGTACTGGAACAATGACAGCTGTCTTGAAGTAGGAGGGAACAGTCTCCTGAGAGAGTAAGATAACATGGAAATGGTGGTAATAATATCATCTCGCTGATCATCACATCTCATTTTTAGTTCATGGCCAGGTATATTATCTAGATTAGACTTCACAGCTGACTCTTCGTTTAGGATTCAATCTTTCAATTGAATTAAATTCCAAACTTTATTGCACTCATGGTCCATGTAGCTACACCGGTCCAATTCAATAATAGCCACGATTCATACAGATGTCTTTTCAAGGGTTATTTGCTCTCTCTCTCTGTTTCAGCAGACACCCAGACACCGTGAAAACTACAACAAAATAAAAGACACAAAAGTTTCACAAATCACACAGGCAGGAAAAAGGCAGGAAAAAGGCGTGGAAAACACAAAAAAAACTTTTTAAAAAAACAAAAAACGACCCCAAATCACAGAGATGCCGATTCGCATGGGACTAATATTATCACATGACCTCTGTGTTTGGCGAAATATGGTAGGTAATTTGTGGTGGAATTTTTACTTTACAAATTACGGACATGGCAGGTTCGCACAGGATTAAGATCACAGGCGACCTCCGTAATTATTACAAATTACTAGAGGTCCCCAGGTAATACTAGTCCCGTGCGAATAGGGCTTATGTCTACTTTTGTAAAACCCCGGAATATATAATGCTTCATAATACAGTCTAGTTCCTGTGCATACTATGCCATGATGTACTTACATGCAGTCTATCAACCAAGATTGAAGATCAGTGTAGCCCATGGGTATTCTGGCTGTACTGTATTAATTGATCTCTTTAGAGGAGTGAACTGCTCTGGGAACTTACTCACTTCAGGCACTCAACTGTCTTTGAATACTGAGACATTTCCATGAGGACAATGAAAATATGGGATTTCGGCCCTGGAAGCCTTTTAGACAGATCGATGCACAGTTACAGCCTCTTGAAAGTTTGCTCGGATTGTTTTCAGCACAGTATTAATGTATTCTTTTTATTTTCTGTAAAAAACGTTGGTAGTACCTGCCCTATATATTCTGTCTGAACTTTCAGTGAGTGTATGTCCTAAATATGCTCTCTGAAAGAGCATTATTGTTGTCCTACCCTCTGAAGTTACATGAATAAAACACTAGTATTGTTTTGGAGAAGGTCAACAGAAAATGGCATTCTGTAAAGGGGTCAGGTGCTGCCATGAATGCAATGAATTGGTGAATGCTCAGTTTGTAAATTTAGCGATTGAAAACTGATGTGTTTGCCAACTGTTGCTGTTTCTGGAACTCTCCAATCAGCTGTCGGCCATCGTTCTGTTTTTTTCTCATAGGTGTGCCATCCTTAATCCCCTGGGGACTTTCCACTGGAGTAATTGAAACTGCCAAGGCCTGGGAGTGCTACATAAGGCAGGAAATGTGTTACAGTTACAGAGGCAGAACCAGACAGTATGGTCATGACAAAGAGAGTAAAAGAGGCAGAGGAAGAGACAGGGAGGACTGTTCCTTTTCATACAGCAGGTGGGTCTCAATGAGTTACACATATTTAGTATATTTAATGTTCAAGTCTGTTTCCCTGGATGTATCACATTGAACAAGCACAAGAAACTGCATGCCCCCGATCCACTCTCCCGTGCCTGTATTGAATAAATGCAAATGTCTGCTCAGCACCTGCGGCCTTCTGGATTGGCCATCACATAGTATATTGGTTCTGGTCCAGATATCTGGGGCTCCAGAGCTCCTTCAGTGTGTGTGCTGTAGATTGATTGAAAAGTTCTGACGAAAGACAAAAACAGACCAAAGAACGAGGAGGAGGAGGAGGAGGAGGAGGTGGAGGAGGAGGAAGCAGTCTGTTTGCCAGGTGGGACAGTGCAAAGTACGGTGCTGGTATCCGTGCTGGGTAATATTTCAGTATGAAACCGTAGCAGTATGCGATGGCAATTGTTGTAGGAGCCTGAACCAAAGACTTCTAGATGGGAAAAAATGGCTTTTGTGTTGCTTTGCATTAATTGTATAGTTCCCAGAATTAGTTGTAATTTTTGGATATGTAGCACTGTGGCACTGTAATGTCAGAGTATTTTCTTAGTGTCCATACTTGCAGAGGAAGGAGAGCTGCAGCTGGAACTGTGCTCTGAATCTGTGAGTGGCTCCTTGTTTCTTCAGCTGATAGCTATAATATAACCAGTTATGACTGTTGTGTGAAAATGCACACTATTGCAAAAGAGCGCAAGACTATTGTGACAGGAATCAAGATTATTGCAAGGCAAGGAGAAATTATTGCCAACATATGCAAAACTTGTTGTTTTTTTTGTATTTGTTTTTTTGTTCTGGTGCAATGAGAGTGCAGGCTCGATGGGGGAACAACTCCCTGTATTCGCAGGCTACTGCCAGGAAATAATTGATCGATGCTCCTCCGCATGGTGCTTGAGCCCTTCCTCCCTGTGGCTCGTGGATGATAAGAGCCAATCTGATTTCCACTCCAACTTTTCGCATAGTGCCCTACTACCCCACAGTCTGACAGCCAGACCGTTGCTGTATGTGTACTCATGCTCACATGCGTGCACGAGCCAAATCCTGCCCTACATTTTCTCTGCACACTCAGTTTTGACCGGTAGCCAGATGTCTATTTAATTATTATCAATGCAGGCAGCTGCCAACAGTAATACACACACAGGCACATCTTCCCTCCTTCTCACATACTCCCTTAGCTGACCTAAGGCTCATACTGTATGGTGAGTGAATGTGACATTTCGCGGTGATTGACTACTCCTTACTAAAACATGTTCATGTTAGGTATCAGGGATACTCCTGACATTGTCCTTGACCGAGGCACTGGCCTCAGATCTGGAATTGGTGACTGTCTATTGCCCCTACATGGTTAAATCTATAAATACATGGGGTACAACTGAAATGTGGGCTAATTTCTAAGTCTACGGCTGTGGTTGCAAAAGCTGTTATGCTATTGATAGCAATAAAGTCCTTTGTCAGCAAGTGTTGACGCTTCACTGTTAATGAACTTGGAAATAAGTGCAATATAACAAAAATGACAAACTGTATCTCTTACTGTACCGCGCTCTGTTGAAATATCCACATAAGCCGTTCTGCTTTTCAGCACTTCCCCTACTTAAAGTGGTGAGCTCTTGCTGGAGTATTTGTGTGCATTAGATAACTGGAATCAGGTTTTGTACGGAAAGCTCAGAACAGTCTTGTGGGTCAAATGAGGGAAATGGGACATGGGGACAGATGGGAAGCTGTAGGCAAACTGCAGAAGAACGGAACTATGTGATTCACATGTGCGTGACAGACTCACAGGGAATGCACAGGAGATTTGGGTATTTATGCCATAAGATTTGCTCTAATGTCACAGTCACAGACGACTGTTCCTGTGGCCCACAGTCCAATGTGGGCTGCTCTCACCTTCTGCGCTCTGTTGATGCCCTACATTCTGGTCACATGATCACACTGTGTTTCACACACACACACACGCTCGTGCGCATGCTCATATGTACAGGTTGTGTGTTTTATGTTACATTGATTTATGACTGTGCACTGAGCTATTTTTAGACTGGAACCAGAGGGATTCATTGTGTGTGTGTGTGTGTGTGTGTGTGTGTGTGTGTGTGTGTGTGTGTGTGTGTGTGAGAAGGGGAGCGAAACAGATGGAGCCTACCATGGCTCTGTTGCCAGCCACCCTTATTGTTCATTGGTGAGGTCAGTGTGACTGTTACATTGTGCATTCGGTGCTGCTGATGCAGGAGGTGTGCTTGGTAGCCCAAATGTCCCGTGCTGAGTCACACACAAGGCGGAGTGTGGCAGGGCAGCCCTCCAGGCATCAGCTACTGGTTATCAGCTGTGGTTGTGACCACATGCCTTGGATTTACCACCACCACTAATAGATTCCATTTTCACCCATGCATTTATCCAGTGAGTGATATACTGTGTTTATGTCTATTCTTCTTGTCCCCGACACCCTCTACCTTTTCACCAATGGGGCTGCACCCATGTAGGCTACGGGTGTGCTCGGCCATTTGGTCAACACTGACTATAAATCACATCTCTGGGTGATGAATGTGGCTCTCATCTTTCCAGCTGGCACTGCCTCAGTCGCTGTCATTATCTCTTTCATGTGTACGTATGCACACACTTGCACAAGACAATGGCAACATGCAGCATCCACTTTTATGTCTTGGTCCATTACTTACACATGGCATCGCTTAAACCGTTCAAAGAGACTTAAATCTAATTTAAATACCCTTCGGCTAGTTTGATCACTGGCTGACAGAAGCGCTTGCACACGTAAGCCAGTAAGTTCATTGGATAATAATTGAGTGGAGAGGTCCCGGTGTGATGAGGAAATTAAAATGATAATTGTCTCCCTGCTTAAACTTGCACTAAAAGCTTTATTTGAAAATGCTGTAAGGCTAGTTTCAGTGTTAACAAAGGACTGTGCATATGGAGCAGGAAATGATAATTGAAAAAAGGCAGCTGTAATGCATAGCACTGAAACCAAATTAGGACACTGCTAATTCAGAACAGCAAAAGCATGGCAATGAGATTTAACAGACTTAAAACAAATTTGCATCTGTCAACAATAACAGCTTCATCCAATTTGCGTCAATGCACGAAAGAGCGATTCCTTCCTTAGTTGGAAACATTTGGAGTTACTTTTTCATAAGTTTCATAAGTCTTGCCTGTAGACTCCTCAGTGCAGCTTTGATGGCAGCCTTGTGATTTGGAGGAACAGCTCCGTCTTTCTTCCAGGCTTTTGTCTCAGATTTAGGAGGCATAGCCAGATCCCAAATTGCCTCTTTCCTTCCACCGTAGGCAGAGAGGGGTACAGTAAAACCTGTCTTTGACTTGATTTTCCTCAGCTGCTTTTGTGCCTGATGCCACTTTTATCCTGGCTTCAGGCTCTGTCTTGGGGCCTGTATATTCTTCCACCTACATCTGTTTTTATTTTCCCCACTACTCAACTTACTTAGCCCTCAATGTGACATACTTTTTGTCTTTCTGACTCAACTTCAGGCATGAAACTCATTTCTTTCTGGAGCCAGTCCCACGGTCTATACGAAATCAATTTTGATGTTCTTTCTACTGTACTTGCTTGCCCTTGCATTCAACAATACTATCTGTCTTTATTATAAAACATACTTCGTGTCTTACCTTTACATAAATAGCTGCCGTACATTCCTCTTTATTTACATCTTGCTCTTCAGCTTCTTTTCCTTCCAAAGACAGCCAAACACACTTACTCATTTGCTTGCTTTGTATGGATTAAAGCTCTCGTCCCAAGGGCACTGCGCTCTGGTTATCTTTTACAATACATGTTTGTTTCTCACAAACTCTTGCCACAGACTCTATTGTTTTGTTGGTTTAAATTGATGCCCCAATTTTGTTCGATTTTACACTCACGCCCCTACAAAGATTTTGGCTTCGAAGTAGTATGTTTGTTCCGTCTGGAACAAACAGATTGTGAATTTACAAAATCGTGGTTCTCTCAAAAACCTACAGTAATTCAAAAAATTCAGAAAACAAGTGAAGCTTTTGGCATAAACAAATGCAAAAAACCCCAAACAAAATACAGAATTACTGAAGAGCATTGTTCCTTCCTTACAAATCCAGATCACTGTAAAATGGAATACAACATTTTAGTTTTACATAATTCAGTGCTTTATGTACATATTTAGAATGGAAAGCCATCCAGTTGTGATTATTTTATGATCACTCTTGATTTGTATCGCGACACCACCACACAGTGTCTCTGTAGTCGGACAGTGCACATTCATGTGTTTCGAAGATGGAGTAGTTTGCTCTTTCGTGTTTTTACAATCTTACCAACCTCAGCTTTAACTCTTTTCTCTCTCACTTTTAACTGGGGTACATCATCGTGGTTACCAATGAGGATCTGACCAAAACCTGCCAACCACTGAACCATAGGCTAAAATGAAAAGTAATTAATCCTGCAGGATCCTGACACGGACACAAGTACAACCTTCATATTAAAGGAACAAATAATAAAGAGCATTCGATTCTTTCGGAGATCAGAGAATCGTTTTGCTGCTCCACTCTGGTATCAGGGAGAGATGGTTTCTGATGCTATAAATAGGAAATGACAATGATAGATATATTTTTAATTTTGCACAGTTTCTTTCATCCTGACAAGATCCCTGATGCAGTCGATGCTTTTACACTCTTACTCCGTCAGTGCAGCTCAGAATAACATGAGGTGACTTTGTGATGATAATTGGAAATAAAAGGCATCGACTTCTTTTCTTCTCCTCCCTGCTTTGGCAGCAGAAAGAGTTCTGACAATACTTTTAACTATTTTATGTGCATGACATATTCATAATAGATTACTCATCATCAGACAAAAGACCAAAATTGCTCACTCTTTACCGAAGACATATATAATAATTCCCACATTTGTTCAAAGCCTTAGCCTTACTTTTGATACAATTATTTGTCAGTTTTCTACAGCTTCTTATTCTGTTCAATTATGTGATTAGATTGTATAAATTTGACCTCGTCCAATATCACTTTTTGCCTTCGCTTTAACCAAATTGTCTAATGCGCCTCACTGCTTCATCTCTTTTCCAATTAAGTACCTCGTTCATGTTTCCGATTCTTCTGCTTGCATCTTTCACATGAACGTGCTCATAGCTGGATCACCGAACTTGTTTGTGCACACATCTGTTGCTGCAGGTGCGTGGATCCTGTTTGGGACACTGAAATAAAGATTTAGCTCAAGTCAAATCTTTAATAAACAATACCGTCTTCTTCACATACCATTTGGCTTCAGTTGCACACGTAGATGAGACATGGCGAGGCGGGAATGTTCTAAGTGGGTCTGGCTGTGCATTTGACACATAGCACCATGGGGTGTGTTAATGTGACCAAATAAGGTCACATTAGTAAAATCTACATGTTAATTGGCTCTTACATGTAAATAGCAAGCATGATTATCGCAGAATAGATTAGTACATAGAAACAGGAGAGGGGAGAGATGAGGGAGAGATATGAAAGCCAAATGAGGTTGCATTAATGGAACACTACAGTATTTGAGTAGTTGATTGTTTCTGCAGAAAGTTTCCTCCTCTACAGTGGCCACTTGAACGCAGAGGCTGTCCTGAGAGCGAGCGTTTGGTTTTCAGGTGATTGTGAAAACATCACTATGAAAGCTTAATCCATTTCTGCCAACATTATCATTAAAATTCTGTCCCTAAATCCCCTTAAATCCTACACACTGGACCTTTAATTGTGTCAATCACAAGTTTCATATCCGCAGTGTGGCTCACTTAATCATCTGGGCTTCTCAGTTAAATTACTGCAGGGATTGAGTGGATGAAATTACACGGCAGCAGGCTCAGGCATCTTATGAAATCTGTGCTACTGCCCGCCCCGACAGGCCTGGGCACTAGTAATGAATAAAATCATGAAATGTGAAAACAAATCCTGAGGCTTCTGAGCTATAATTTACTCTTTCTAACACGGTCTCTTTGGGATCTGTTTGACTGTGTTCTTGGTGTTATGCAAGCTGGTAGTTTCTGTGTTAAAGCTAATGGCTCTGAGCAAGAACAAATGTGGGCCTTGGGTCCTAATCCCTGCTGCTAACAGAAGAGCTGTCTCCAAATATTGAATATATTTAGCTTTGTACTTGCAACATCCCTGCCCCTAAAGGCTCTTGCTTTCTCTCTCTCTCTCTCTCTCTCTCTCTCTCTCTCTCTCTCTCTCTCTCTCTCTTCTGTGTTAAGTGAGTGAATGGTAATAATCACTCTGGCCATGTGTGAGCTGTTTGCTTTTTGCAGTGCAGCATCTGCACTCGTTCTTTTCGAGCAGGATGATAGTACTATAGTGGCTGAGAGAAATGCCTTCAGTGTTATGATTCTCAAAGGTCAAATCGATTATTCTGAAACTCGAAACTGCAAGCTGTACCAATGTATCTGGTGTTAGGTGGGGGAGAGTGAGGCATTTTTAAATGTATGCATACCACAAATTCCCTTGAAGCAGACTGTAAGGTTTTCTCTTTAATCTCACAAACAATCCACAGTATTGTCTGTATTCAGTGTATTCTGCATGGCATTAATCCCCATTAGGTAGAAGCAGGCAGAATGCAGCTGACGATGCCTTCTTCACCGACTTTCTTGTCTTATATACTAACTGTGCAAACGTTTACATGGCTGATTAACTAAAACATAATCAAGTCTAGTGGCGGAAACGTGCAATCATGTTACAGTGGATCTCATTTCAGCCAATCAGCCTCTGATTTCTAGAGACGCCCTCTGAAGGTCACACTGTAATATACTGCATCCTACTGACAGGGGAGAATAGGCCAGTGGTTCCCAAACATGTTTTAAAGATGGCCCCTCTTCATAGTGATTTGATGGCACCCTCCAGTGCCACTTACAAGAAGGAAGAGTGAATCAAAATTAAATGTGCTAATAGGTCTCTTGATCATACTTGATCGAGAGATGTCTTTTGATCATAGTTTTATTATGCATTTGACAGTGTTTCCCTGCAGATGAGGCATTCCAGTGCGGGCCAGCGAGCTTCCCCGCTCAGTGAAAAGTTGCGAGCCACATAGGTTTTGCTGTACAGCCATACTTTAGTTCTGTTGTCTATTTGACTCTGTAGAGGGCTGAGATGTACTGACCTTTACACTGACAAATATTTAAAATGCATGCTCTGTGCGCTGTGCAGCTGAAAACCTGTGCCAGACCAGCATATTGTTGGTTACTGTGACAGCTGATCTGTTGTAGACAACTGGCTGTTGATTTTTGTTGCGGTGATATGTCAAACAGGCAAATTTCCTTATTTTTGGTTGTCATTTTCAGCCGTATCTGTAAGATTTAAAAATAGTTTAAACAAATCCACCCAACAGTGACATCTCGCCGCCAGTTGAATGAACTGCTATTTTTGGGTAAACTCAAGTCATTTTCTTAAGTTAGTTGCCCAACTGGAAAATTGGGTCTCCAACTTACCGTTAGTGAAAGTTACATTACTATATGAAAACATCAAACATGTATTTTAGATTGATGGGATGCGTAAACATGATAAAATAAAACTGAATTGCATGTAAGTTATGTTCTAATCTTTAGTTGAAAACTCCTTCCAATCATTCGGTGTTCATTCTAATCATCATTTGACATCAGTGATTAGTTCCTGCTCTATGATTAAATGTGCAGGTGTAGCTGAATCAGCATATAATCACTGTCACTGTGCCCTTTTCATGAATATGTTTTAGCATGTGAGTTTCCAGAGGTCATAGGAGGAGAGAGAAGTTGTAAAGTAATGATCAGTCCTGTGGTCTCGCAGGACTGCAAGTCCTACAGTGAAAAATAGACTTTTCCAGTTTGGAGGATACTGCAGCACAGCCGCTTGGCTTTAATGTAAAGGGCATGCTGTGGCACTAGTGTTCGACTCTTTGTTACTCCAAGTCTTGGCCAGAGGGGAAGCTGTAAGGGCTCAGGCAGGCAAGCAGCAGGCACTGTGGTTAAGGTTTTGGTCCCTTGAGTTCTGACTTATCTCTGTCCCAGTTGAGAAGAGGGAGAAAGGCCACCAGTCTCATTCCTGTGAGCCATAAGCTCTTTTTCCCTTTGTGTTATTTCCAAGAGAATAGGACTCAAGTCTCATCAATAGCCAATGGAAAAAATATGGTATTTTTCAGTGGGGAGAAGCACATGAGGCCCAGGGACACCACAGAGCGAGGGCACAAACACCAAACTCTTGTAAGCTTCAATAAAAAAGAAGAAAAAAGGCAAAGAGAGAGGAGACACAGAGGCAAAAGAGGAGAGCCAAGATCGTCATGCAGGTCTAACAGCGACACACACTCACACACATACACGTGCTTCTAATGAAAAAGACTGAAAGATGACAGATTTCTAATGTGATTGTCATATATGTCCTCAACAGCAACAGGAGTAAGAGTAATGGTGGTGAGGACAGAGACAGTCAGCGTAGACGCAAAAACAAAAAGGCCAAAAGGAACAGGAAGGACAAGGAGACCAGCAAGGTGTCCTCTGCTGAGCAGGAGAGGAAATTAAAATGTGACTGACTTTCAGTCTGACAGTCTATTTAATGAGAAGAACTGCCCTGTGGCATCTCACTGTACTGGAAATGTGAATTTAATTAGAATTTTATTAGAGACAGATAATTTGATGTATATATTGCATACAAAATGTTTATGTTGCGTAAGCTTTTAGTTTTGTTGAGGCTTTTAAGTATGAGTTTTCCCACACAGCTCTCTTTTTCAAATGACTTTATTGATCATTTAACCAAATGTACCATCAGATATACTACACAGGCCGAAGCGTGACAGACAGAACCACAGCAGACGGTCCCCAGACCGCCCACTGATACACAGAAACCAAGTCAGTTTTTTTTCTTAAAAGTAAGAAAATTAGTAAGGCCTCCACAATGTCACCTAATTAAATATTTTTAACATGTTATGAACACACTGATCCTTTTTTTTTTTCGTATATTTTTATTGCCAGTGGTTTGATAATTTAGCCATAGCTTTTGAAATAAAAGAAAACAAAACCTCAACACAGACTACTACTTGGCAACGTGTCCTCAGGTCAACGGATGAAGATGACAACCACTGTCAGTACAAACAGAATGAAGCCTATATTTGAAGGCCATACCACAAACGAACAAAAGAAACGTATTACAAGTGCTTGGATCAGTACTTTTTTAGACACCCAACATTTACAGTAAAGAAATGTGAGTCCAACTTAACGCATACCCTAATATATAACTACTGGAATTGGCAACGTGTTGTGTCTCCTCTCGATCCACCCACCCCAGTCACTGGGTGCTGTGCCAGAGAATGTCCATGTCCTCTAAACCGACGCCCAAAACGACGCCCACCATTCTAGTTAGAAGTGGCTCAGTCCTGCGTCCAACCAGTTCAGCATTCTTGGAGGGGCAAGTCAACCCTCTGGTAACAATCCAGTCTCATGTTTGTCCTTCTCCAAACTCCTGGCAAAGTCTCAGCTGTCCATCAGAAGTGAGATATCCATAATAGCTACAGCACTATTCTAAGCTTCTCCCACACAGCAAGCTTAGGGTGGTCAGCCAGTCTAAAGCTCTGCCTTCCACATTCCTTGGTCAGTGCCGCTGAAGCAGCGCTGGATGGTTTGGAGCACTGCTACAGCAGGCTGCCTGGCCAGGAGACGATGGTCAGGGTGATTCTGCCCCGGAGCTCCTTCAGAAGGCGCACCAAGGCTGTGTGGGTCATTCCCCATGTGCTCTTCCCGTTCACCTCGAGCAAGATGTCCCCACACCTGCACAGAACGAGAAGGCAATCAAAAAAAACGTTCAATCGATATAAGTAAAACATTTCGTTCATGGGCAGTACTAAGTGATGTGCTGAATACCTTATCCTGCCATCGTTGTAGGCCGGCGTCCCCTCCACGATGGAGCGGATAAAAAAGGATTGATTGCAGTTGACCTCCTCCTGACCTCCCACGATACTGAAGCCCAGGCTGCCCGAAGTGCTCCGCCGCAGGACGATGTCTTTGCAGCAGTAGAGATGCCTGCGTGAGCCAAGGGAGAGATTAAAAACACTAATCTCTCAACTGCATCTTTTAATTATATATACTGTATATCTATTCCTAGCTGGATTGCTGCAACCAGCCACGTGCTGAAAACAAAGGCTCTTTGAAAGAAGGTGTGATTTATTTCTCCCAGGAGATGTAAAAGAATGAGAATAGTTGAACCTCTATATCAGTCTCATAAAGATAGTCCAGGGCTGAGTGAAAATAATATTAAAATCTTTTTGGATGCACCACTGGTGTAGACATTTCCATGGCGACTCAGAACTTCTTTCTGACTCTTAATCAATTCACTGTTTGAGGAGAAACACATTTTTATTTCACTTTTAAGTAGCAACGGCAGCAGCTGTTTATTGCTGTCAGTGCACCGCTGTCTCCCTGACAGTGCATTGTAGTGAGATAAATTCACGTGTTACACTCCGAGGAAAAGTTTTCCCTTCTCATAAGTTCAGCTGATATAATAGCGGTGAATATTAAAGCTGAAAAGTTAGTTTGAAAGTATAATGAGCTCCCTCTCCCCAGCTGGCTCTGTCAAAATTGCAGTTGGCACCAGCTGGCAGAGGTCACGAGGCCCAGTGTGGTGCGGGGTGTGAATTATACTGGAGTGGAGACAGTAGAAACATTTATATGTAGTTAAAAAACGGACACATCAGCGGGTGCTCACCTGGGTAGCTGCAGCCATGACACCCACAGTGGGGAGTAGTCGTCATTGGGTAGTGGGCTCTTGGTGCTGTCTGTGGGCGAGGGCGTGAGACAGGGCGGCAACGCGCACTCCTGCATGCTTTCCTCCGGAGGACGCATCTCCAAGACCTTTAGCACGACGGGAGAGGAGGTGTTCTTCAAGTTGGCAACAGCTTCGCCTCGCGTCACCCCCGTCAAGTCCACCCCGTTCACGTTTAGCAGGATGTCACCTGCGGGGAAGGAAGTGGACAGCACAGCTCATCCTCTGCCCACGGTTGTTGCCCTGTTGAACGCTTTTCAAAAGACCTCACAGAACAGGGACTTATCATCTGCCTGTTTAATATTCAGCAACCTTCCCGCTACAACACAAAGGCAGGAAACCAAGTGCCACCTGTGCTCTAAAAGGCTTCCTAGTGATGAAAGTGGTGCAAAGAAAAACAGACGGCACGGTCTAGCTTGCTAGTAAGCCCTGGATATGCAAATGGTCATGAATGGTCTATTCCAATACACAAAAATGTATCGTAACTGCACAAACATAGACAGCTGCTGCTGCTATGTCCCATATGAATACAGTAATGTGCATCTTGAGCCATGCACAGGACAAACACACTCAATTAACTTGTGTTTTTTATGAACTTTTTATGCTCCATCGCAGCATTTCTGCAATTCCTCTCACAAACAGACCCTCTGGCAGGAAGGAATGAACACAATGACAGATTTAATACGTTCATGTTGTAAGATACTGGAATCAGCACTTGCAAAAAAACTCTCCCTCCCCTGACTTCAACTGCATTTTAGGCTACACACTGCTGCTGTTACATCCAGGTATTTGTGTGCAGCTCCGTGTTTTGCTCTATTTCAGAGCTGACTGGCTTCATATAACGAATTAATTACGTACTTCACAAATTCTCCTCTGGAACACAACAAGTCCTTAGTGCTGCTATGCTAATGTTTGTTTGTGTTTTTGTCTAAGTGTGTCAAAGCCAATTTGCGGAGCGCTGAACCACAGCAGAGTTTTTCTGCTGGATGAATGAACTTCATAATGAAACATGAGTCTTAAGTGTTCATCAATCAACTCAGTCTGTTATATACAAAGTATTCATCATCAAAGCCAAATCCATGACAGTCTACGTGACACAATGTGAGCTCCAGCAGGCGACAACCTCACCAAGCAAACACTCCATCCACTGAATGGGAAATGATTTGCACAGAAGCACTGAACATGACATTCCTTGTAATAAAACTTGGGAGTAATAGTCTGATAATTATAAGATGCAGCATGCAGGTGCGTAATGAAATGAGATATCAAAGAGTTCATTAGTATTTCATTATTACCTTTGCGAATGGAGCCCTCCTGTCCCACCACTCCGTCAGAGTCCACGTTCGTGACATAGATGGGGAGGTCCCAACCTCGGCTGGACATGCCGCCCGCCACCGTCATACCCAGGGAGTCGTATGGCTCCTTCGTCAGAGTGACAGTCTTCTCGTAGCATGCGGGCTTCTGACAAGAGTCCTTCACAGGCGATAAAAGACGGGGAGAGACAAGTTTTAGTGGGGGGTAGATTAAAAATGGAGATCTAAAAGCAACTCGGCTGTTTTTAGCCCCAACGCCATTGTACTCATTTATGTTCCACTGCGAGATATAAAAACATGCAGGATATTCATAATTGAAGTTGTCACTGGGCGTCGTCCTTTGTGTATGCACATTCTTATAAACACAATTACTCAAAAAACAAACATGATATGAACTTAATTGTTGCACCAAGGGCACCTTCTATAGACTACGTAATCTAATTGGATTTTGGAGCTGCACATTTGCATATTAATAAGGACTGTTGTCTCTGGGAGCAGCGATAGACTCTTAATGATGGGAGAGTTCATATGAACACCATCCGTGTTGTGCTATGGGAACAAGAGTCCAGTGACATAGACATAGTTGCTAATTAAGGAATGACCTCATTAGCATTATCTGGTCATGTATGATATATGGCGGTTATTAATATAGGACATCAAGCAGCTCGAGCGCCTCTTCATTTCGCGTGCATGCTGGACACAGCGAGACCGATTTATTCATAGGCGTTGCGATGCGCAACTCGGTCTTGGCGAGCTGCGAGGCTGTGTGTGGGATGAAGTGCGCGAGGTTTTATTTACGGCGAGTGTGTCTGTGTGTCAGATGGGGGAGAGCGAGGGAGAGTGGAGTAGTAATGAATAACACATGGACACATTGAGGTTGATGGGATGGAGCCTGTGCTGCTTCACTAATGTGCTGCATTCACACATTTCTGCTGCGCTCACAGGAGGAGATCACTCGCGGTCACATGTCTGACCCCGGGGCACGGCGCTGACTATGGCTGTGTGAACACAGTTACTGCCTGCATACACAGCACACTGTAGGTTGAGTAAACTGTTTACTGTACACTGCCGTGGGATGTGCTGCGTTTGTAAACATACATGCATAATACGCCTTCATCAGGAGAGGAATGAATGTACACAGTGCTCCCAGTCAGAACCACTAGCTGCCCGGCTAACTGAGCTAACTAGCTAGGGTCAGCTACAGCTAGCAGCAGTCCTCACCATTTTGTTTTGAGTGTAAATTTGAAAGGTGGCCAATTGTTACATATTGTACCTTCGACATATATCTTTCTAGTGTATACTGTATAAAACCAGAGTGCAAAGGACAAAGTTGTGTTTTGTTTCTGGGCTTATTTGTTGCCTGTGCACAGTGACTTTAGTTATTTATTCAGCTTTAGAGGTGCTGGTTAGATTTCTTGCCTTCAGACAGAGCCAAGGACACAGTTTTCCCTGGTCTGTAGTCTCTACGCCAAGCTAAACTAATTGGCTGCTTCCTGTACTGTCAATATTTACTGTACAGAGAGTTATCAATCTACGTATCTAACTTTCTGTGAGAAAGTGAATAAGTAACTTTCCCAAAGTGTCAGTCTATTTCTTTAACAGGATATCAAGCCTAAACCGTGTGGTTTAAAAGGTGGTACGATGCATTTTTAAGGAAAGGGATCCACGGAAGCCTGCTTCGCCGACTGCAAATTTGAAATCATACATTTTCTGCTTCAAACAGTGAAACTAAAAAATAAATCTGTTAATCAAAAAATAAGTTAAAGCTGTCAAAATGGATCATTGTTAGAACTATAGATATCACAAGGTTCATTAAGGATCTGGGAGAACTCTTTTAGGGAAGGATGGAGGAGGATATCCTGAGGGGTGAGCTGCTGTTTTCTGTAAAGTGAAAAAAAAAAAGAGCCTGATGTACGTCTGAAATGACATGCTCAGCTTTGATGGGAGAATAATACCTCTGCGGATCATTTGCACCTGAAAGGGAATGTTTATCATGGGAAGGGGAGACGGAGGAACAAAGATCCTCTCCGTGTATTGGTACTGTTCTTGTCTCGTGTGCGTGCGTGCGTGCGTGGTGCGTGTGTGTGTGTTTGCTGCTCACCAGGAGTGTTTGTTCTATATCCACAGGGGAATATGGTGGGGGGCCGTCCATGCCCCACGGGGCTTCCTGTAAGATGTCTGGGGTCGGTAGGCAGATCTGACGGGACACTATGAAGTGGACACCCTCCTCGCTTGCCTGGAGAACATTCAGAGTGAACACGTAGTTCGGACGTGAGTTGCAAATGATACTAAGGCAACAGACATTTGTAACAAGAGAATGACAAGACTGATTTTAATCCCAACAGCAAGATAGCTCAGTTTAGCGGGAGAACAGCTAGCCTGGATTCATGAAATGGTGTCAAAATCTGCACACCAGCACGTCTAATTAGCGTTGTATATCCCTGCAAGATTTGTGGAAAAACAACAATAAGATATCATGCAGCAAGCGAAGACTCCTAAAAGTCGTTACAAATAGGCACATAATCACCCTCAAAAAGGTGAATTGTGTTAATTAGTGAGCTTTAGGTGAGCTGGTAGGGGGACTGTTTCCAGTCTTTAGGCTAAGCTAAGCTAACATGCCGCTAGTCGGAGCCCTATGTTCAGTTGATACATAGCACCCTTTAAAAAGAAATTAACAGGAGAACCAGTTAGTCATCGTTTAAAATTCACTGCCAGTAATAATCTATTTAAGTCTCCTCTCTGTGACTCAAACTTCTACCACTGAATGCCAGTCCAGCTGCACTCATTCACACATTTACATGTGAGTGGGTCCAGGGGACACGCAGGCTGTCTGGCTGCTTCCCTCTCTCTCCACTCTGTCATTCCTCTGAGATTTCCGCTGGTCTCTGCAGCACAGAGCTGACTCCTGAATTACCCAGTCCAGCCCATTATTGCCTTAATTGGACTAATTTAATTTCTTCCCTGCCAGTTCTTGATCTCTGACAGAAAGTGGCTGCTCTGAGAGGCCATGTTGGCTCCACAGAGACCCAGAAGAGCCAGGCAGGCTGTGCAGACAGGAACTCCGGGCCCGGAGACCCTGCAGAGTCAGCCGCAAACACACGGCAATTAACCACCATTAACCACAAACACACCACCATTGACTGGCATCAACCAGGAACCAGAGACTGCCGCATGGCTCGGTCCATCAGGGACTAACCACAATTAAATACTATTAACTGCAGTGAGTGCAGACACAACAACACAGCACAACACAATTAGCCTGAATCACCACAATTATCTTTAATACCTCCGGGACCTGGAGTCAGAACAGAACACAGTTGTTTATGGTGTGCAACAAAATGTGGACTCATTTTACCGTCACAACTACGCTAATCCCGCCGTCTTAGTTAAATCAATACTTTAATAGAAAGACCTGCTGACTGACCTGGATAAGCAGAGCTGCATGTTCCGGCGCGCCGTAACGTAGATCGTGCCCGTTGATGGCCAGCACGCGGTCACCGACACACAGCTGTCCATCGCGTGCTGCCAGGCCGCCCTCCAGCAGGTGAAAGATGTAGACGCCGTGCTCCTCTGGCCGCCTCACCAGCTTAATGCCCAGCTGTTCCTCTGGAATGGTTTTATTCAGGACCACATGGATGCTGTCGTCCCTCAGGGGATGGTGGGGTAGGCCGTGAGACGGGTGGCCTCCTGCGATGTCGTGGCCGTGCCCGTGGCCGTGTGGGTGGCTGTGCGAATGTGAGCGGTAGCGATGGCGCTGCTCTCTGAGCACGGTTAGCCGGAGGAGTTGGCAGGGCTGTTTGAGGGTCGTCACGGCGTAGCAGTGGGGTACGTTGCTGATGTCAATGCCGTTTACCTGAAGGGGCAACAGAGATGCGGTTTAGAAGTAGGACTTATGGTATAACGTAAGTGCTATACGAAGGAAACTCAAGCAAGACGTCAAGAAATTCGAGTCCAGTCGCCTCTGTATAGCACTTAGATATAGAACTTTTGTCTACTTTTTACTGATTCGTGAAACTAATCTCGACTGTGATACCTTCAGGATCATGTCCCCAGGCAGCAAGCGTCCATCCCGAGCAATGACGCCCTCTCTGTAGATATCCTGGATGAGGATGCGAACCAGGGGGGTCTCATTGCCACCGACGAGGCTGATGGCCAGCGGCTCCGAGGGATCCGCCCGCGTGATCTTTATACTGGTAAGTTCCCCATCAGGGATCAGGTGATGCAGCTGAGGAAGAGCCAGCACTAAAGGGAGAAGGTGCAGAAGAGAAAAAAAGTCTGCGCTTAGCTCCAAATGTTACTGTACAACAAGAAAAAAATTGACAAATGGCCAAAAAAAACAGGATAGGAAGTGGGAGGAAGAGAGACGCATGGAGGGAGAAAGAGTGGAGGACCGTGGTGGAGAGGTTCAGCAGTGGAACCAGCTGTCTCTACTCCCTCAGGTTACTAAAACAAACTTGTACAAGCCAAGAGGGAAAATTGACTTGGCTGATCATCCTGCTCGATGTTTGTATCATTAGTCACTTACATCTGTAGAAAGTATGCTTGGGAAAACCCTCGATTTCTAATTTCCACAAGGTTATTACGTGGGCAAGATGCAAGTGTATGCGTGTATTTCAAACTATTGCACGTCGACGTTTATTCAAAAGGGCTTATACCTTCTTCATTTTTCCTTAAAGAAGTGAACGAAATCTGCCCAAGCGTTGCACTGGAGATTTTAAATCTGCATTTGTAGCGCATTCTTAACCTGTTTCCACCTCTCAGACTCGACCAGAATACAGGATAGCGATATGTTCTTCTCAACAGTAACGCATTCATCCTCATTCAACACTTATGAAAGATGTGTACATCTACTTTTATTTCATTCACTCCCCCTCATGCCCAGTTGTGAATTACACTCCACAGCAGAATGACACATCCTGGGCCGGACCTTGTGGGAGGTGGGCGTGGATCTTCTGTGACTATTTTGGCCAACAGCCCTCGGCCAATAAATGACAGAGAAGATGAACTCCTCGTCGTATTTCTTCTTCTTGCTTCATGAGAAATGTCTCTCCCCTTATCCCTCAATGGGCCGTCTCCCTCTGTGTCTCTGGCTCCGTAGCCTCAGTCGTTCGTTCTACTCACGCTGCACTTTCTCCATTCCAAAGTCAATATTTTGTCGTTATCGCAGCAGATTGCTTCCAGGGTGGAGAACAGGTGAACACAGGGACCTGCGGCTATTATGTAACCCTTCCTCCTCTCCATCGCACTCGTCCAGCCTCCGTCTTTGTTCGTCCCGTCATTTCCCTCTTTTTCTCATCCGTCCGTGTGGACATTCCTCTGCCATTATTTATCATCTCTGTTGTATTTTCTGTATCCTCTCTTCCCTCCATTTGTTCTGTGCGGATCCATCTCTTCTTCAGACTTCCATCCTCTCCTTCTATCTTTGTCTCTCCAGCGGCACGCAATGAATATTTAATCTATTCTCTCAGCCTCCTCGGTGATGGCCTCAGAGAATAATCTAGTCCCTGATCGTTCGTCATCCTTCTTTCTTACGCAATACCACATCCATTCTCCTCTTCCCATCACGCCGCAGTTCTACTTCAACATAATGCTCTCTTATGGTTAACTGTATTTCCTCCACTTAAATGGCACCAATGTTGGGCAGCGGATTTTACATTAGAGACCTCTAGAGCACATTTTCTTCATGACATAACATGCTGTGTCACTGCTGTGTCAAGAACACTGCTCTCTCTGGAGACTACTCCATCAAGTTGCCGCAAACCTGTTGACCCTGGCTGTGTTGGGAGGCAGAAGGAGAGGAAGGGGGGGATGCAGGAGGAGATGAGGAGGGAGGACGTCTCCTCTGACCTCCCCTATTCCACCCCTGTCCAAAGTGCCTCAGGCTACCGCTCTCCCTCCTGATCTGTCTCTAGTGATGCACCGGCGGACTTATGCAATCTGCGGCTGAATTATTAAAGAAACATGTGCTACTGTTACACTGTGGGCTCCCAGCCGTGTCACCCTCCTCGTACAGCTGAGGGAACAACGTGGATACACACATTTGGAAGCACGCCCGCTCTCTGGAACCCTCTTCAGGGAATCACAAAGTGCAAATGCAGCAGTGACATAACACAATCAAGACACAACACAACACAGAAAAGCACCAAACAAGCGCAAAAACATACTCGTCCCAGGGGCCAAGCCAAGACACGCGAGCCCTGATCCATACCTTCCTGCGGCACGCTGGAATTCCTGGCGTTGTCTCTCTCCTCGGACGTCTCATTGCTCACCGCGTTGCCACTCTTGGTCCTCCTCAGGACACTGAATGCCCGGTTCAACCTCCTGAAGGAACGGCTCCTCACTGAAGAACGGTCAAAGTTTCTGACTGCAGAGGAGACAGGGGGAGAAAGAGAGGCACTTTATAGATTAGCTCACCCTCAACATGCCCGGACATGTCTGCAACTGCCTCCTCACAGCCAATCAAATGCCTTCTCCTGTCTTGTGGCGAATGTTTGAGAGCTGTGTGTTGGTGTGTTGCCATAGGTGATAGTGAGATGATGGAATACCTGTGACCCAGGAGGTCCAGTCTGAAAAATAAACTATAATACTGAAGGATTATCAGATGCCAAAACAGTGCACAGTGATTTACGATGTACAACTACAACCGTGGTAAGTTTGCAGTCATCAGTCCCCCTTTTCATCTTGATCATAGTGAGATAAGAGTAGAATGATGTGCCTTTGAGTAGCATTTGATTGACCTGTGAAGGGTATTGCTGAACAAAATTGAACTGCATTAAAAGTTTTCTTTAGAGTTTCTGATCTCTAGCAGCACCTCAGTGTATAACGGTTGCGTATCGTGCACACAAACAAGGATGTGCATGTCGACGGGGTTTCCAGAAGTGACTCCAATATTAAAATTCAAGGTATCTATGAGCACCAATACCTGAACGTTTGGAACTCATTGGAATCCTTCGATGAAAGTTAAATGAGTCAGCAACCTTTTCTGTTAAATGTAAACTGCATCCAATGCGGATTGGCCATGTCATAGTCAGCACGCAGCGCCGTGTCAGTGCTGGGAAAAGTCACGTCATGGCCGATACCTGATGTCAGTATCTGCACCAATACCGATGCATGCAAACATAACTCTGTTTAGAAGGAAACACAGCGCACCATCAAGGCAAAACTTGAGCCAGGCAGCCTTTTTTCAAAGCCCTGTGTACTGGGACACCTGCTGTGTTGCTGCAGTGGTCTCACTGAGAGGAATAGAGAGACTGTGTTTTTGCCTCTAGTCCTTTTTCTTCTGAGGTGTATTTGTTGAGTTACTTCCAACATGCTCAAATATTGTCTTTTTTTTTTTTTTGTGGACGGATGAAAGCTTTCAACTTGTGGCTCTTTAATTAATAAACTCAATCTGTGCTGAGTATAGTAACAGGGTTGCATAACTGCAGCAGTGATGTAACACACCCTGGACTTGACAACATTCAAAACGGACCCTCCCCGAGAGACCCTTGTCTAGTGCTTTGCTTTTCTTGGAGGAAGAAGAAGAAGAAAA
>OMLP01039095.1:0-34706 GCA_900302685.1 Spondyliosoma cantharus | reverse complement strand
AGGGCGGTGGACAGCTCCCTGCTACATGTCTGCAGATTACATGAACGAATGAAGGGAGACACATGAGACATACTTCCCCGGTGCTTCTTTACAGGACACAGGTTGTAAATGGTTTAGTGAGATACGTCCACTGTGTATGATGTGATGTGAATAATGTGAATGAAGTGAACACCAATGGGAGAATGGGGGAGGTTGACTTCGCTTTAAATGGTCGCCCATCTGAAGATCTTTCTGTTTTTTTTTTTGTTTTTTTTAAGCACTACAGTAGAAATGTAGACATCTCTAGATACTGCCATTAAAATGGTTCTCATCAAATTAGCCTGATAAACTAATCAGCTCTAGTTAGCTTCAACTTAATTGCAAAAATGCCCTTTGTTGGGAGAAAAATCTAGAATTTTCTGGGATGATTTATTTGTCATATCCATCCTAAGTTTTACTACATAACATTTAAAAGGATAGAAGTTTGTAATGTAAGGCTGCACGGTATAGTACCTTGAAAACATCATATTGTGAATTTTTTTGACAGACATTGTGTTTGCCTTATGACTCCCAGTTTGTGAGGTTAATCAATTTTGCATCACAAATTTCATTTCTACTCAAAAGAACTATGAAAATTGCGATGATGTGACATAATCAATCATGTTTTCTTACATCAGTGCACTAGCTCAGAATATTTCCCCGTCTTATGAACACATACTGTTTGATTGTACCAATCATAGATCTGCTCTGGACAATGAGTATTATAGTTTCTATATCTCAATTTGATTTTTACTTCTAGGAAAAACGCATATTCTTAAATCGTTGAAAGTGATCTCCAGCAGCACATTGAAACCATTTTGCTTACAAGAAATCCTGTAAAACACTACATTAGTGTACTCTATTTGCTGTATGTATTTTATATTCTTGTCCATTGTGTTGTCCCTGTGATAGCTGTGTCTGTTGCCGTTATTCTGTTAAACTGACTACATTACATAGCCCATCTGTTTTTGTATTCTTGCTGTGATGTGTGAGAAACACTCGCTGAGAGGAACATATATTTTTTGGTTGGGATTCCTTGCACACAAAATGTGTCTTTGGGCTTGAGGGAACCCAAAAATGCAAATTCAGTCGTTATCTATCAATTCCCATGATCCCCATGCTCTGTTAGCTCGACCGTGCGCCAAGGGTGTAAATAACATATTTTAAAATCAATTTGAGATCTCTAGGCTTCTGGAGACCTGGATTAAACTGGACCGCCATTTATGGTTTTCCCCCTGCAATGCCAGAAATGTTTTGTGGAGCATAAATCACCATCAGCATGAGGGTGAATGGATAATGACTGAATTTACATTTGTGGGTGAACTGTTCCTTGAAGTCAGGGTTGACTTAAAGGAACTGGTTGGTTGTGATCTTTAATTAACAAGAAGAGCATAACACCCCCTAATGTTTCGAATAATTTGTTTGAAAATTCCAAGTGTTCGACAAAGTGAACCAAAGGTATGATCACTGAGATATCTAAACTTCTACAAGCAGTCACAGTTGTTGTTTTGCAGGTGCGTCTGGCCATCGCAGAGAAAGGTTTGCACTGTGATGAGTACGATGTGAGCCTCCCGCTCAGCGAACACAACGAGCCCTGGTTCATGCGTCTGAACCCCACCGGTGAGGTGCCGGTCCTAGTCCACGATGACAACGTCATCTGTGACCCAACACAGATCATGGACTACCTGGAGCAGAATTTCAACAATGGTGAGACTGAATAAAGACTCTTTGTCACCCTCAAGTGTTTTGATCCACTGTAGCAAGGCTGGATTGGTCTCGTACCTCTTCTATCCATTCTGAGTTTCTTACTTTGCTTTCTCATTTCAGCATTTTTTTGTTGTTGGTTATTTGGCTTTGAATTAAACATGTTTTCTTTTGTTTTGATTTGTTGTACATTTTGAAGCTTGCCTTTGTTGCTTTTTCGATCATTCGTTCAATCGTTTTCTTTTACATTTTCTCTCGGTTTGCACTCGTCCATAATAGCTTTGTTCTAATGGTCTCATCCAGTCGCCTTAGAAGAAGAGACAGTCTGGTAAGCATGGAACTATTTGAGCTGATGAGAAATGACGTGTCATGATATTAAATTAAAACACTTATATTGTCTTGATTCCCTTCTGTTTTGACACCTCACATCACGGCTCCTTCCTCGTTTGTCTCCAGAAGGCACTCCCAAGCTGATCCCTGAAGAGGGCAGTACATACTATCATAGAGTGCAGCACTACAGGGAGCTGCTGGACTCGCTACAGATGGATGCCTACACCCACGGCTGTATCCTCCACCCCGAGATCACAGTGGACTCCCACATACCTGCATATGCCGCCACGTGTATACGAAGTAAGACATGTGTAGTGATCCATCCATGTTCCAAGAAAGTATAATGAAGACAGTACAGATTATTTCTAAATCTTCTTTGTTATTCGAGTTCCTTTCATTCATGCCTTATATTTCCTAGAGAGGTTGTTCATAAGAGAGAGAGATGTTGATAGAGACATTCACGATTTGTCATGATCAAACTCTCCTCTGTATAAAATGATGCAACATAGTTTTGTAATGACAATCGCTGTATAGTTATTTGTCCCTAACACGATTCTGTGTTTTTGTGTGACAGCACAGATCGGAAACACACAAACTGAGTTGAAGAAGCTGGCGGAACAGAACCCCGAGCTTAAAGATGCTTACGTAGCAAAACAGAGGCGCTTGAAAGTAAGTACAAATGTCAGTGTGCCGAATGTGACTTCCACTGAAGACTGAGGGTTGAACCTTCTGAGGGCCATGCGACCCTAAAAAGCCGAAAAGACAGCAACTAACACTACATAGCCTACTTTTTTTGGTGTATGTTTACTCTTAGCAATGGATTATGGCAAGTGCAATCTTGTTATCAGCCTTACTGCATCCTCTGCCATAGAAATACAGCTAACTACACCAGTGTTTCTTCAACTTTGTACAACGCGCACTGCCTCAGAAATCATCAGGCTGTCCAACTGCCACCATATACAGTCACATAGGCCCACTCTCTTCAGGTTGCTGTTTTTGCGCTGCACGCTGCTAATGTTAGCAAGCACTGTGGACACTGCTTAAGTAGCTACTAAAAACTGACTGCAGTTTCAACAAAGCCACATTTCTAGTTCCTTTTTGAACCTTTCAGTTTACTTCCGCTTACTATTCTGCCATCACAGTTTGAGTTTAGCCCTTGACTAATCATGGATGACGTATGCTAAAACAAAAATATTACTGGAAAGTAACTAACTTTAACTAACTTTAAATCACATTTCAGTTTAGGTGATCTACTTCAAACTTCTGCAGTATTTTGATAGTATTAACTATATGTTTATAAATCATCATTTCATTTTCAACAAAGTCCTCCACAAAATACTATGGGGAGCTCGTGTAGTGGTACATTTAATGATTTTCAACCCAGTTAAGCTGTAATCTGTAATAGATAACATCCATTTTTGTTGAACCAATATCTTGGTGATTCAATTTGTTACTTCCCGTCATTAAATGAAACATACTGAACTCCTGCTGAAATGTACTAACCAAGCAAAGATGCAGTGACAGCCTTTTCCAGCTTTGACTAGAGTGCAATTCATGTGATTTTGTGTGTCTAAGATACATGCAAATTAATATATTTCACCTATGTCGGCACTATTATTGATAGATGGACAGGCCTATACCCGTCAAAAGAGATTCATTTTATCCTAACTTTTTTAGTCGATATCGCTGTCGTATAAATGCATTTTGAGGCTATTATGTACGTTTTTATTTGAATGATCTTTGGCAAAATAACAGACCTAAAAAAGGCCTAAAATTAAGGCATGACATTATTTCTATGCGTATGCAGTCTGGTGGCCAGCCTGAAATGTTTTAAACCTTTCTTTTTTTTCTCTGTCGACAAAGTGTAACAGAAGTGAATGTGCACTCATGCACTAATATATGAAATTGTCCCTGCAGTCCAAGTTGTTTGACCACGACAACATGAAGTACCTGAAGAAGCTTCTGGATGAACTGGAGAGTGTGATGGATCAGGTGGAGACAGAGCTACAGAGGAGGGTGGAAGAAACACCAGGTACACAACCACGACAGCTTGTTACTAAGCAACCATTTTACAATGAAGAAAAATCATGTTAACACAGTCTAATGTTTGATGTCATGTAATCTTTTCTTCATATCCTCTACCACTCGTAGAAGAAGGCAGTCAGTCCTGGCTTTGCGGCGATTTCTTCAGCATGGCTGACGTCTCCCTGGCTGTCACCTTACACCGCCTGAAGTTCCTTGGCCTCTCGCGCCGCTACTGGGGCAACGGTAACCGCGCGAACCTGGAGACGTACTACGAGCGCGTGGTGGAGCGCCCGGCCTTCAGGAGAGTGCTGGGCCACGTCAATAACATCCTGATCTCTGCCGTCCTCCCCGTGGCGTTTCGCGTGGCCAGGAAGAACGCGCCGGTTATTCTCGGCACCACCCTGCTGATAGGTGTTCTAGGAGGAGCTACGTACCTCGCTTTCCTTTACATGAAGAAGAGGCTGACTCTCACCTTCTGAGGGAGACGACACATGTTTTCAGCTGCTTTGGGACTGAATCGGGGGCTGGAAGGTAGATAAACAAAGAAAAATATGAAATGTTGCCTATTTAAATAATTTAAATTGATTCAACTACTAGAATAATCCAGGCATCAGTAATACTGTATGTAACTAAAACAAACTTTAACTATCTTGTGTTTTTGGCACAAGATGCACTTTTCATCATCCTCTATGCTGCATTACACGCCAAAGGATTGACTTACAGGACCATACTGCTGTATTTACATGTTTTTGCCATTCATTATAGATCACATATATCACATGTTGTGTGTTTTTCAGCTTTACAAATTAAGTCAACTTCCAAACGGCATTGTACTTACAAGCTATCGGCAGTTAAGAATAAATGAAACGTCAAAAGATGAAAAAGTGAAAGACTGTGACTAATTATTTCTGATGTTGTCAGTACTGCGCTGTGGATACGCTGTTATCTCAGGAAAACGATTAACAAGATAATTCATCTGTTATCACGGGATAACAAAAGGTTGTTTTATGCATTTATTATCAAGTGTATCAGGGATCAGTAGGGCCGTGCTTACTTATGTGTATAAATAATCCATTATACCATTTGAACACCCACCAATCTCTACATCATCGAGAATTATTTTGGTTGTAGCCCACTGGACAGTAACACATATTCAAGTTGACGTCCATTCAGCCTATCCTTTAAAAATATTTGGCCATGATGTAAATACCCTCATATCAAATAGGGAGAACATTCTTACACGCAATGGCAAATATTCAGAAAAAGTACATATATTCGCTTTAAAAACTCACAAAACCATCCCCGCGGTCGTGTGTGTAGGTCACGGTTTCACTCCTCTGAATTTAATGATTTCATGATGTCACTTTCTCATGAGGAATTAACCCGTTATCAAGGGAAAACAAGGTGTGTTATTTCGAGATGAATGAAAAAATTGACTTTGGAGTCTGAAATAATGGCATCAAAAAAGAAAACACAATTGTAAGCGTGTCTGTTCTCTGCATCCGTAGAGTACCAATATAGTTAAGGCATAGCTGTTTTATGAAAAATGGGCTAAAATGTGCAAAAACACCAGTATGATCAGATGTCTTTATATGTACTTAAATCATTGTTAGGAGCCTGATATGTTTCACCTCGTAAGTGCTTTGTCATTTATGATTTCATTATCGTCCATATCTGCATGTTAAAAACTTTACAAAACATTATAGAAGCCTGCAATCTGCTTGTGTGTTTGACAAACTGATCCGCAGCCGTTAACATATGTGATCTGTAGGAACTTTGTTATCACACCTGCACTCACGTTTTACTCGGTGACCGATGGATAACTGTTTTGAAATATTCTCTATGTAATGATAGTCGAATGAAAAGCTCTTAAAATCGCATTAACATCTTCGGGCCTTCACGTGCAACATCTGTCTGAAATTAAAGTGCTCCCAAACAATCCGCAATGTTTCCTGTCAATCAAAAGTAATTGAGGACGGCATTTAAAAAATTACAATCTCAGCTTCGTTTGAAAGATCGTATGTCATAAAAGGTTTCAAACACTTTGTCAGAGGGGAAACATCTGAAGACTGCTAATCACATTTCTCGGGGGTCTGGATGTAAGTCAAAGTCTACAGTCATTTGTTTGCCCAGTCAGAACCTGCGGGCCAACGCTGACATTTAACATGCTCCGCTTTAATTTAAACTCCTCCTCACGTGAGCTCAGCCTCACATAAAACAGACACATGCTAGGGCCTTTCAACAAAGTCTGGCCTTTGTTTCCAGTGTCCAGGGGGGGCTGTCAGAGAAACGGCTCACACGTGTTAAAACCACATGCGAGCCAAGCTGTCAAAAGGGACCATAAGCTCATACTGGAGTGTGGGTGCTGGAAAAATCATACTGCCGCAAACGGCAACAAAAAGTGACATCACCTTTTGACATCAAGTTTTGCAATCAGTCCAGTAGATTGCCTCAGCTGGGAGCAGCCTAAACCTCTGGGGCAACCACGACAACGACGTCAAAGTTAGGCCCTAAGGTGCCTCATTGCAGCCCTGTCATGTCCTCCAGCTGAGGGAATCTAATGGTCCATGGTTATTTCCTGCTCACCTGTGCTCCCAGTGTTCTGTTCCCTCCCGTGTTCCAGTGCTCCTCCCCAGTTTCTCCCCAGTTTTCCCTCAGCACTGCCCTGTTCCCAGCGTCTCTCCACCGTCTCTCCACCTGCACCTCATCCCCTCGTTTAAGTGTTTGTTGTTCCCTCGCTCTTGATTTGTCCATTGCGTCAGTCTTGTTTACTTCCAGGCGTCTGTTGTTCCCCTGTGCCTGTTCCCCGGTCCTCGTGTGCTCCATGTGTTCCTGATTTGTTCCTCGTGGCGTTCTGGATTGTCCTCAGTTTTTGTATCACTTCTGTATTTACCGTAGCCTACCTTTTTGTTGCCATTTTTTTGGATTTTCAACTTTCAGCTGATTAAAGGTTGCTTATTGTTTCACTCCTTTGTTTACTATCTTGTGTAGCTGACACTGAGCGATGAAATGTTCCTTTAAGAACTGAGAGAATTCTCCCCCAGTCGGCTTATTAGAGATACGTGGTTTTGACAGTGCTACCCTAACCCTAAGCATATGATGATCTTATGGAATATGATGCATTGCTGTTGATTAAAGTAGTTGAAATGAGCTCAGCCTTAAACATCAACAGCACGAAAATGCAACGTACAAATTAATGCAACTATAATATTAATCTTAAAACATTAGAAATGTAAACAAACAAACAAAAAACAATGACAACAAATGTATTTCTGCAGAATTACTAGTTTTACTTCAGTGAGATTCTGAATGCAGGACATTTACTTGTAGTGTCTCTACACTGTGGTGCTGCAACTTTTAGGAAAGACAAGACCTGACCCCTATCATTTCACTACAGAAGCACCTTTAACAGACAACTTTGAGGGACCTAGTACATCATTACATGACAGTTTTCTGTTTGATGAATGTAACTGAATAAACCCACTAGGGGGCAGTGTTTCCTCAACCAACACTCACCTCTTTGAATTACAGTGAGAATACCATACACCCCATAATTCACATGGAAGGAGGCGTACTCCCTCAGACTCTATGTGTTTAAAAGGACTTTTCCTCTGAGAAAACTTCTACTCTTTACAATGTGGAGGCCGATATACATTTCATTTAAACCGGTGCCCCCGTCCTGGATAAATGAATTTTTCTGTGGACTGCTATCTATTAGAGCTGCAGCTGCAGCCAAGAGCGATTCAGCCAGCTGACAAAGTAAACCTCTTGTTGGAGCTGGACATGGTCACGTATTGTTTAAATGATTGGTCCTGACGTCTCGCTATTCTGTTGTTTAAAATCCAACAGGTGGTTCACAATAATTGGACAAAGTTCTCCTCACTCAGACTGTACAACACTGGTGAAACAATGGTATTTTCTTTTTCTCCTTTGTTGCAGAGCCAGTGTCATGTGATATTAGATGAATCTGTCAGCTCATTAATGGTCCTGAGCACTTTGGCCCTGATGAAATATTTGAATTATTTTAAACAGTGGGTCAAATAGGAGCTCCAGACATGTTTAATAGATTAACAAAGACATTTAAAGGACATGGTTCAAATATTTACAATAACTTCTCATGTTTTTGGCCTTTACTGAGCGGTGAACTATCAGTATGACTAAAAACATATCCAAATCCATTTTCACTCATTTCAATTTACCTGCCAGAGGAAGGTTTATAAATGTCAGAATAGTAATGTCCTCAAACTGCAATGTGCAGAGCAAAGATTTGGAGAACACCTCTGTCGACTAGTTGCGGGGGCAGATTACTAAAATGATTTATAGGATAGGTTTGCCTTCACTGCAGGCGATGATATGACAGAATATGATTTACAGCAACCAAAAAGATGAAGGCAGCGACAAGAAAACTACTGTGTGTGCAGTCTTATAAACAATTAATTAAGCTTTTATGATTTGTCAAACGCAGCCCCTCATTTCCAGCAATAGTTGCAGCACTGTTACCTTTAACGGTCTTATTATAGCTAATGTAAGATTGGGGGTTAGACTGGATGAAGGATGAGCTGAGGCTATTAAAGTCTCATTCCCAGGTCATCAAATATTGACGATTTGGGTCGGTGGCTCTGCAAATACCGACACTTTAGACTGCCAGTATGATCGGAAGTTCAGACACAGCGCGATGAAGTTGCACATTGTTTCGGGACGACAGGAGTTCATAAAAGAAAGATCCAAGTCACTCCTGGCAAAGAGTGACAAGACAAGCTGAGGAGAACACCAACGCAACTCAGTTTTTTGCCACGAAGAGGGCCTCGGATCTTTTCGAGAATTGAGAATATGCCTCATAAAAGTTGTAAATGGCGCTGACGAAGAGGCAGAGGACATTTTTCTGAGAAACTGCACTAATTAGGTGAAATCATGGATACTACGCCGACAGGCTCAAGGGCCATTTCTTTTTGTTTAACATTTCTCTCCTCTGACACAGATTCACTTAGTTGAACATACGATCGGAGATTTCTCTGATCGATGTGCTCCGCCGCAGATTCAACATGCTCAATCAGCCGCCAGCAAGGGACGACTAATTCAAACGGTGTGGGACACACCGCGACATTTGGCAATGGCAAACTGTCAGCCTCATGTGTCAGGCAGCATCCAGTTACAAACACAAGGTACAGAAGCTTCAACAGCTCGTCTGTCAACATGAAAAGGCTCTGCAGTGAATGCTACTGTGATGAATGAAGAGAAACCATACAGTGTCCTCGATGATGTGGCATCAGAGTTGGGTCACCTCAGTACCAAAAGCTTCTGTTGTGCCATAATCCTACCAGTGGATTATTTGTATTCCCATTGAGAGTGTCTTTAAACCCCCCTGGTGTACATTCGAGATGGCGACTGGCGCCAAGTCAGACCACTAACAGAGAGTTGCATGCAGCTTCTTCGCTGCCACTCAAATAAACAACATCGACTGCGTCTGAAAGCATCACAGACTCCCTCTATTTCTTTCTCCCTCTTTCTCCTATTAACTCTTCGACTCTGAGCAGAGTTATTTTGCCAGCAGGGAGCGTCTACGTCAGAGGGGACGGGTGGGGTAGTGCAGGTGTCCGTGCTGGGAAAAAGGGAGAGCTGCGTGGAAACCTCCCAGTAGACGTGCAAGCCCTCAGACAAGCAAACAGAGAGCCAAGGGGGTGAAAGAGATGGAGGCTTGTGGTGGAGTGTGGTACGGAGGGCAAGGAGTGATGGATGGAAACATGTATGCTATGATGATGCAAGCGAAAAAGTGTGGAGTCGAGGACAAAACTGAAACTCAAATGGTTCAAGGCACTGGACTGCCTTCTGCCATTGAAGTGGAGATGCTAAAAATAGTTTGCTACCACAAAATACGACCACGTGGCTTCGAGAAGAAAAAGAAAGATACCAATCCTATATGGAAAAAGAAGTTAGCACGTATAACACAGATCTGTTTGGAATGGAACCACAGTTTAAAGAACAGAGACATGAGAATAACCTAAAGAAACAGTAAAACGTTGCCAAACAGTACTGCACATTATTTAACAATCAATTCTGTCAAAGTAAACCATTCGCCTGAATTTATTATGTACTTGTTTATTATTTTAAAGCCAAATCTGAAGGAAATTACAAAAAATGCATCATCAGAAAACACATAAATACATTTAAAGTTTACTTTTGAAGGTTTTCAACTTTAAAAAAATGGCATAATTATATTATTTCAAACAATTGTTCAGTCAATCTACAACAAACGAAAGTTAACAAACACCGAATAATTCCCCCTTTTCAAATAATTTCAGTGTAACACTGTCCCTGACAGCCATCATGTCACCCATGCTAATCACATGGCTTTGCTAAATTAACGAGGGAGCTAGCCAGCTACAGTATGTCTATAGTTTGCTTGGTGAGATGAAATGCTGAAAAGTAAAAGATGTCGCAATATTTTACCATATTGTAGTCATATGTTACATTAGCATTAGCTCACTAACAACGTAGCTACTTCCATACCTTGTCAGTTGAATGGAAGCTAATACAAGGAGTAGCATAAAACAGTAACTTTATGAGAAAAATGTAAAATAATTTTATTGGTATATGTTTGTACATCGATCATGTGATTTTACATTGATAACTACCAAATGAACACTGACAAGCCTTTAAAAAATCTGTACAATTCTGCCAATGAAATTGTGGATTCTTAGAATGTAAAGTTACAGACTAGCCAACTATTACAGCAAATGCATTGAAATGTATTGTAATTTTCCTCTTGGCACTGGATGTTAAGTGAACTGAAGAAGTTTTTCCTATCGCTTATATAAATTCAGAGCTAAATGAAAGAGAAGGATTCATTAAAATGGCTTATTTTTATTGCAAGCCCTATGTTGGTCTTAGTGAGCATTCAGCGCTGACATGAAAACAGTTCCCCAAATTCTCTTTTTCCCCCTATTTTACAGGTATATTCTCTTATTAAGAAAAATATAAAACTATCCGTAGCATATGTATTTATAGAAAATGAAAGTAAAAAAAAAATATATATCTTTTTACAGTGCAGATGGCTAATTTCTCTCCCATCAGAGTAGTGATTGTTCCTTTGGAGGAGGGATTTCTTGCTGAATTGAAACTCTGTTTTAAGTATGTGAGGCAGGTGGACGGCAGGGTGATGATGTGTGAGCTGAGCTGGATGCCCACAGACAGGTTGGCTGGGTAAACACAAACCCACGCAGCAGTAGCTGACAGCTAAGCTTGCTTGATGTGGCTCTTGCCCCGGCGGCTGAGTGAGTGGGAGCATGGAAACTTCCAAACTTCTCGCAATCAGAACCTGTGAGCTGTTGGGGATGTCATGGGCAGAAGGGAAGGGGACACAACCCAGGGATTGAAATCCTATCTTATCTCAGTTTAGGAGGATATTTAGGATTTTTGGATGAATACAAATGAAAATCCTATCTTATCTTCGAGCAGGAATTGAGCTATTAGCCCATAGTTATCCCAAAAAAAAAAAAATTCTAATATAGGAAACTTAAGTTAGGAGGCATACATCCTGTCCTATATTAAAAATAACTGCCAAAAATGGCGGCACCACTATTGTTAGGTGAGGTGTGTATGTCAATGAAGATGGGGAACAACAACAACAAGAAGCTAACATCAATGTTAGCCTTTTGGTGAGGCTAACACTGATTTTAGCCTGTTGGAGAGGCTAAAACCCATGTTTGCCTGTGCAAGGAGCTAACATCTATATAAGTCTGTGGGAGAGGCTGATGCCAATGTTATCCTGTTGGAGAACCAAACATTATTGTTAGCTTTTGGTGGGGATAACACTGATATTATTCTGTTGGAGAAACACCGACGTTGGCATTCTTGAGAATTTTAGCCTGTTGCCGAGGCTAACGCCAATTTTAGCCTTTTAGAGACATGGCAGCCTGTTTGCGGCGCTAATAAGGATTGTAGCCTGCTGGAGCTGCTAACGTCGCTAACATTTCCCAAACCATGTAACAATTGGTGTACAGTGTATCCTCTCCTTCTTGGACACAATTAAAGCCTCCAACTCATCGAAGCTAAGATCCATTGCCTATTTTTCCTTGTCCATCATGGCGAGCTTGCTAATCAGCAACAAGTCAGGTAAGACACAGCCAATCTTCCGTGTGGCATTGAACAATGAAGTTTATAGCTCTAGTAGGATTTCAGATATGATGGGATAGAATAGGACACACCCATGAGTTTTGGATTTGCTGGCATAATGGCAAGATAGGATTTTTCCTATCTTTGAAATTCTTTGAAAAAGAAGAACAATATTGTAGTCATGGATTATCTAATATTCTTCCATCACATCTGCGAAAAGCACTAGTGAGCAATCCCTCTCTTGCCCTCTGACTGGTCAAAACAAATGGAAAAGATGTTGGAGAAGATAATGAGCGTCATGTGTTCCTGCGTCTACAGTGGCATTACGTAATGACACTGTAGACAAAGGAATGGCACAGCACGACGAACTACCTCAGTGAATGGAGAAGCAGCTGTTTTGCTCTTTGTACAATGTCAGCAGCAGTTTTGTCACCATTGTCCCATGAGCTAATTTGTTGCCCCGATTCTTCTCTCTTACATCTTGCTCTGTTCATTTTGCCCTCATGGTTACTTTGGACAGCCTTCTTAATGGAACGCGTCCAGAGCTTGCTGGCACCCTCAAAGATGTTCTGAGAAAACCAACCACCGGGCCTTTCCAGAAAGCAGCCGTCACCGCCTTTCAGAGCTTCTGCGATATACTGCTTGCTGAGTCGACGGGGGTGGGATCTCACGTTGTTGACACTACTGTTACAATGACCCCCCGCCGGCTTGCCCTTCACAGCTTTATGATGAAATCCTGTGCCACCATTCATCCCCACATGTGCTCCTCAAATATTTAAACCCGGCCTACATAAACACTGCCGCGCAGGAGAGATGATACCCAACGCCGCTTGGAGAGAACCTGCTGTATTATAAATCTCTGTTCAATTGGCCAGATGTGACCAAGTCAAACACGCCGTCAGCTTTTTATTGTTTTAATGAATTGTCTGTGTATTGTAGCTCTGCCACTACCTTGCAAATTAACCACAGTGATCTCAGCATTGGGAGGAACTATTTTTCCAACTTTTTATGTCTGCACTGGAAGTGCACAGGCAGGTTGTGATCACTTTTGATTCATTAGGGAGATACTGTTGGAGGATAACGGAGAGTCACTCTTGATCCGAGTCTTAAAAGTGACTCAATAAAGAATGAAATAAGAATAAGAAGGTTAAGTGCGTCCATTCTTGCCTCCATACATCATCTTGACGCGGATTAATGACGCCGTTGCTCTAATGCATCGTCTGTCTCGTCCCGGAGGTCAGTGAAGGTTGCTCCACAATACTGTGACTGTCAGAGTTAACAAACCCTGTGAGGGAGGCTGAATGCAGCTGACACCACATAAACGGACATCCTTGTTTAAATACCGAGTTCACCTCGCGCTTTGAAAACACTTCCTCTCCCATGAACCCTAAAGGCAATAAGAACCATGTTATGATACCATGAAAAATACTCACAGACATTTGACAGACAAGGAACTAACAAAAGTGAATTCATAATGAATTTGAACTTAAATGTGCTGTAACAAGATATTATGTCTTTTGATATTATGAGATACAGATGTGTACTGATCAGTGCTGGGCAAGTATGTAATCAATGTAATCATTTAACCAGTTCATGATACTCGTTGGAAAGCAGTGGTGTAGTCTAGTTTATTGTAGTGGGTATACTGTGATGATTCCCTCCCAGTCTCGTACACACCCGTCCCGGGCTGACACCCGATAAGCACCACCACACTCACTAACGCATACAGTAGGTTGATTTTGCATGGCTGGAGGAGACAGTCAGTCACTGCTTTGACAGTCAATGGTGCGCTTCACATGGGGTTTCATCACAGATCTTTGGGCTTTTTAATCGTGGTCTGGATGAGAGTGAGAAGAAAATACAGTCCTCTTTGTATTTTTTTTCTCACTCTCATCCAGACCACAATTAGGGGAGGAATTAAAACAGTATATGCACTTATCTTCAATGGAAAATTGAAAAAATACTCCATTACAAGTAAAAATCCTGCATTCAAAAACTTACTCAAGTAACAGTACATAAGTATTATCATCTAAATATGCTCACAGTATTAAAAGTAAAAGTACTCAGTAAATATAATTCAATATGCACACCAACAATTCCCTGCTGTTATAATAATATCTGCTAACTTGTATGTGACTTTCACGTACCAGGTGTAACGTTAGCATCAGGCTCCTTTTCTGTAACGTTAGTCTCTGCAGTGTCATCGGGAAAACACTCACTCAACACAGTGTAATTTGCTTTTGTTTCATATCTCCTTTGGTGGTATATGCTACAATACTATAGGAAAGTGATTCTACATTATGTTAGCTAATTTTAAACTTGCAACGCTGAGAGCTACTGTCTGGCCGGGGAAATGACCATCAAGCAACTGTGTTCGTTGGTAGGTGATGTCAGGTATAGGTCACGGCCAAACCAAAAAAAAAGAGCGCACAGGGGGAATTTTATGAATGGAAGTGAAAAGAGGAGACGCATTCACCTGCAAAATTAATTTTATTGCAGTTATTTACCTGGTATTTGCGAAGCAAAATCACTGAAGTTAAAGTTCTGTCATAAAACTATATTGTTATGGATCTCTGCACATTTTTAAGTGGGTATATGGAAATCCTGGAGCTTTCTTAGTGGGTATACGGCGTATACCTGCGTATCACGTAGACTACACCACTGTTGGAAAGGTAGTTAGTTCCATTACTTGTTCCATTACTTGCATTATGTAGCTTGGCCTTGTCAAAGCTAATTAAAGGACCAGTGTGTAGGATTTACACACAACACAAAAGCCCCTCTCTAGAGCCAGTGTTTGGTTTGTCTGTTCTGGGACTGCAGAAGCATGGAGGTGCAAAATGGTGGACTCCGACACCCTATCGATTCGTGAAAACAATATTATTTGCTCATTATAATCCATTTTCTTCGCCTCAAAATCCCACACACTGTACTTATACCAAATGTAAAAACAGAAAACAAAACATTGTGCTGTAACCTAAGATATTTATTGACCACCAAGAGATAGCTTAGCCCTGGTGGCTAAATGCAGACCTCCATCTGGGAAAAACACGTGATTTTGAATGTGGGTTTACAAGTGACGTTAGCAAGCCAGCTAAGCAGAGGCATCGTGTAAATATCACAATACATTTCTCTTTAGCATGGTTCCCTTTCTCTTATCGTACACAACAACTGCCTCCTCCTTACCTCTATCTAACACACAACCTACCAGAGCAGATGAATTTAAACTCACAAACTAATCAAGATCAATCGTTAAAGTCCTATTAGTGCTCTCACTGGGTTACCTGATTCGTGCCACTCATGGGGAAAAAGCAGTTGGCCACCACTGAAGAGACTCTCAATCTCTCTCCATCTGCAGTTGGTGGGAAGCCAGTGAGGGATCATTTTCCCCAACCTGCTCTATAACTCTAATTAAGCACTTTGCTATCAGGTGAACAGAAGCCCCTAGTTTCTCAGCCGTGCTGGAGGATACATGTAAGCGTTTCAACTTTCCGAACACTACGAGTTAACAACAACAGCAGCCCCTCAAAATGTCTGCGCAGCTTCCTGAATTGCTCACATATTTAGGTCAAATTTATAGGTCGACTGTCCGATCCAGTTAGTGTAGCTATTACATACTTGGCTTACAACTAGGAACATTTTGAAATAACATTTTGAAGCGTATCAAACAGGAAGGGCAAGAAGGGAAGAAAGAATTAATGGTTCTGTAGGGGCTTTCCTGAGATATCAAGTGTAACTGTCTAGCTTGTCCCGCTGTTTGGCAAAAGGCTTATTGCTAACGCAGGGACACAATTTTTTTTTTTAAAAGCAGAAATGATTTTACAAGGTATTTTCTTTGATTGTTGGCAGATAGAAGAAACATAAGCAATATGGTCCACCTTCCTATGAGATATCCAGGACGCTGAACCCTGGGTTAACGGCCTTTCTTTAAGGATTGATGTTTTATAGTTTGACTTTGACTCTAAATGAAATGCAATGACTTATGCAGAATATCTTTTCCCACACAACCTTACACACGTCTATCAATATTTCTACGTGCAGTGACAATCATATAATGACATGTTCATGCTTAAACCTTGAATACAACAGAAAAACATTCAGTGAGGTTTGAGAAACTTCAGACATCTGCAGTCATCGGTGTTTAGTTAAGTTGCTGCTGACAATTCACATTTGGTGAAACCACACAGTGTTTTGATTTTTATTTCTTAGAGAGAAACTCTTTTGCCATTTGCGAGAGAAAAAAAACAAAACAATTGTAATTGTGAGTGGTGTACTTGTTTATATGGAGAGTGGCCGATCTGATATGCCACTGCTGAATATGCAAGAGAGACACAAACTCAGTGAAACGACTGGATCATTTGTTGCTGCTGTTGGTTCTGCACAAGAGTAAACTCAATCACATATCGCTGAGCTACAGCCAATCACAACATCAGCACTGCCCCTTTGCTAGCAGGGCTTATTTTGGCAGCTGATTTTGATTTAGTTCTTAGTCAACAAAAGGTAAAACATTGTTGTCTTATTATTCATCAAGGACAGGTAAAATGTTCTGAATCTTCTTAACGTCCTCTCAGCATTTTGATGCGACCGCTCTCGTCACCTTTACTGTGTGCAGTTGCACCGTGGTTACAGGTGTTCTGTTCTATCTTGAGTTCACTGGTGAGCTCTGTATATCTGTAGGCCCAATATTCTGTCATCAGAAGCATTCTGGTTTCCGTTTTCTGAGTACAGTATTGACTAATCATGTTTAAGGGGGCTTTGATTGTATGGACGTAAACAGTTCTTGTGGAGAGCAAAAAAAGGCAGAACGTGTTTGCTGGAATGCATCCGATGGTTAAATAAATAACAAAATAAATGTTTGTTCACTCTTAGAAATGTGTCTGCTTTAACATGGAGGTATCTATTTATAGAGAACAGCTGAAAAGTCACGTTGAGTCCTCTTGCATCCTCAAGTTGCCATTTGGACCGTAAACAATGACCATCGTGCATGGAGGAGGACACTTGTTGAAAAATAGTTGCACAATTGCCCTCTAGGGTGCCTTTACAGCGCCCTTTCTGTGTGCTGGTTCCCCTGCTGGTCATTTTTTTCCAGTCTGCAACTTTTGAACTGGTTGTATGGTTGTTTGAATGTCCAGACATCTTCAAAGAGACATTCAATTTACAGAGATGACTCAAAGCTGGAATACTCTCATCAGTGTGCCACAAATTCCACATCTCCGCTACAAACCAACATGCTATTTTCAAGATGGCGGCCAATAGAGGAGCTTCATTGGGAGTAAAGCATTTAATATGCAGAGCTAAACACTTTTCAAGGCCAGCTTCAGGCTCACAGTGCACTCCCTGCTGCGACAGTTGCATTTTATTTTAAAGGAGCATTTTAAAGCATTTTCAGGTTCATCATTTTATTTTGGGTTATTACTAGAGTAGGTTTACATGCTCAAAAAACCCATCGGTTTTCCCATACTGTCCAGCACCACAGCAACGTATTCCCCCTCTGCCTGAAACGCTCTGTTTTAGCCCTCTTTTCTGAATACCCAGTCTGCTCTGATTGGTCAGCTCACACATGCCTGAGCCAACACTGCTGAAAAAATTCTCATGTGCTAAAGTAGCTGCTAGGCATAAGTTATGCAAATGGGTGACATGGCGACATAGTGTAATGTCACAAAGTTACGGAATTAAAGGCGGGACTACTGGCAAGGCATTTCAGGAGCAGTGATTTCTGTGGGAGAGAGGAGCTCGTGTTGGTTCAGACGTAACCTTTTCAACTTTTTAAGATCTTTTACATGCACAAGAGCCTACAGTATATAACACACCAAAGGAAAGGGAAATAAGTAAAAAGCAAAATAGGTCTCCTTTACAATCACAACACATTATTACTAGAATAATTTTGATGCTGCAGTAATCAAACTCATTGTTGTTGATTAGAACAAGCTCAGCATTTCCACCTCATGTTCCCTGCCCCCAAGTCCAAAATAAACTGAAATAGTAGCACCTACAGTACTACCAACAAATTGCCAAGGTCACTGGGGACAAATTAACAAGCTCAGAGTGGTACACTCTGAATCTGATCTGCAAAAAAAAAAAAAACAGAAAGAACACTTGTAATTACATTAACTTTACATGCAAAAAACACTTTTTCCTCACTGGGTATCAGCCATGACTTCTAAAAACCCAACACAGACTTGAGAACATGCTGACTGTGTGGATTATCTCTGAGAATTGAGCAGGATAACAGGTGAAACTATATATGGTATTCTAAGCAGGCATTGGAAAGCAGATTTTGCATTGGCAGGGTTTCTGGGGCCTCCCTGCCAAGCACAATACTCGACATAATGAGAAACACTTGTTTCAAAATGAGCAATCCGCCGGGCCTCGCAGCATTCAAAAGCAACCGAGGGAGCTCATATTTAACTGTATATCATTAACACTGATTATGTTTGGTGGCCTTGGTTCAGAGCCAGAGCAATATTCCCATACAACACTGGCCGTAAAGATTAAAGGGGCTGTCCGCTTAATAGATGCTCGAGAGGTGTCGATGACTGGAGAACGGGAGCAGTCTTTTGAGGGGAAAACAAGCCTTGCAAAAGAAAATGAAAAGAGAGAAGGCTGTAAAACAGCGCACATTAAAAAGGAAAACATGCCTTTCTCCTCACTTGTGTGTCATTGTGAACACTTTCTCTTCTGGACGCGCCAACAGACAGCATGCCCAAAATGACACACTGTTGTGGAAAGAACAAATGAGTAAACAATACGTCTCCGTGTGACCGAATATCGTCCAAGGACCAACAGAACATAAATCAACAGGAATTACCAAATCAAAATCTGAGTATTGTGACAATATCATAAATGGAAGAAATGACATAAGCACATTCACTCTGTCAACAGATCTTTGTGATGCCAAAGGTCAATGCGACCTCTGAAACACTCCTCTAACAACAATGCTCGGCGCTCAAAGTTAATGCGTCGGTGGGAAAACTACATGATAATAGCCCTTTGGGCAGAAACAAAGAGATCCATACAAAGTCCTTCTGTTTGTTTATATGATGCCAATTTCAATTCTGTTGCCTTGTAAAAAATGAAAAACACAGAATTGCTGCCTCGTGGCTTTTTAGAGTTTCGCGTTTGGCCGCGTGTCTCTGCAGCATTACACTGTTGCAAAGGGAGGCATTAAATGGCAAAAGGGTTTTATTGACACGGCTGTATCCATGGAGGATTAGAGAGGTCTGCTTTCTCTTAGTGGCCTGAACCCATTAACACTAGCCAAGAGGAGGGAGGCATTTTTTCCACTGCTTGGAGGTCTCAATCTCGAGACAAGAGCCAGGGAAATGACGTGCTAATTATGACCCTAGGGGCGGCAAGGGAAGTGATAGTAATGGTAATGCTGCAAAATACTTCCTGCAAGGTGCTTTCAGAGAGATTGAGCATGTTTGACAAAACCTTGACCTGCGATCAATCGATCTTTTTTCGCAAGTCCAAGTCAAGTCTCAAGTCTCTTCCGGCTTTGTTTTGATTCTGCAGACATTGCATTGTTCCGAGTCCGAGTCCCAGAGAGTCTCAGGCCTCTGTGTGTGGCGATTTAAGAGCATCTCGAGTCTAAGTTGCATATTTGAGTCCTCATCTCTGGCTATGAGTCTCTTTATCTGTTAATTCGAGAGAAAACACAAATGCTATTCGAGAGTTCACATAAAGTTGCCAGGTTAATCTAGTCTTGGGGTCACTGTGCATCAACCCGTAGTAGTTACAGGCCAAAGATCACACTTGCCTCTCATTTTGCACAACTGCGGCTCTAAAAGGCAGCGAGTGCTAACTGAGAATTCTGAAACTCTCTAAGTCAATGAACTCCACACAGCGAGCTCATTTTCCAGAACCAAGCTATCGGTTAACATCAGAACATACCACGGGCTTGAAGAGCTGGTGTTCTGTGAGACCACTGATGGGCTCCACCTATCTTTTAGCAAGGTGCCACTGCTGCTATGTAGAAATGGATCCAGGCTGGATCTACATGTGGTAGAATATGGCTGCTGCTCTGCCCTCCACTGGCTGAAACATGCAGCATGCCTGATGTCACAGGCTCACAACAGGTGTTTCCTGTACATAATGAACTGAGTATCCATGGGGAAACAGGAAGTGGGCAGGTGAGGGGTACAAGCAGGCAGGTACAGATCAGGGTTCAGACAAAGTTTCCAGGTTTAAAGGTAGAGGGTTCCTGTTAAATGTTACAGAGGCTGGAAAGCAAGGCATGAAGCCGCATTGAGGATCTTACCGGGGAAAAAAGGGGCTGGCATATTGTTGCATTCCATTTTCCTCTGAGGTCGGCGTTGGGAATGATGTCACACCCGAGTTGACAGCATTCCAGTACAAGTTATAAAACTATGATGGACACCTCCAAAAAAGGAAAACCTTTGTAATGCTTTCTACCAGTTATGCGCATAACACCGTCTGATTTAATGTGACAAAAATGAGACAGGACTGCCAAATAAACCGTATGTTCTAAACTTTCCGCCATCTTCAATTTTGAACTCTTCCGAATGGGAAGTTCGACTTCGGAGGGCATTTCAGTCAAAAGAAAAGAGAAAAGAGAATGACAAGTGACAGTATGACTTCTGAATTGAAAGAGTTCTGTATTTTATGATGAATATAAACTGCAGCCATAGAGAGAGATAAAGCTGCTGTGTTTCCTGCTGAATCCAAATGTTTAGCTTGGGCCTCGGTGACAGTGAAATGACAGTTTAATGTCTCACAGGAATCAGTGTTCAGTGAAATGAATTAGCCATGTGTTCCCCTGTTTTATCACCACAGCATCCGAGGTGAGGAGTGGAGAGGGCTACGTCGGGGCTTTATGATTTTGGAGGTATGGTGCGAGGGCTCCATTTCTGGATGGCAGCACTGTACTAACAAACATTTGCACTGATATGGAATTGCACTCAAACCAACAAACTGCAAATGCAGCGTTTCAGTCCTCTGAGTCAGACCTCTCGGAAAAATGATCCACCACTGTCATCCCTCCTCTTAGTCTGTGTGCGTTTGGCAAGATCAGCTGGACCTAAACACTGATGGAAGCTGAGACTCTGACATGATATTCAGAAAATGCAACGCTTTGGGATTTATGTGGTTAATAACCAGCTTTGCTTGAAAAGGTATTTAAAAGTACTTTTTTTTAGAATGAACCAAGAGGGAGGCAGACATGTGAGGAGTAAAGAAATAGGGATAATGCCACTCTCACCCTCACCTTACACTCTCACGCTCAGTCATGCTGACAGATTTAGCTTTTGACCACTGCTTGTCACAGCCCTGCCCTGCTCCGTCCATCTCAGGCCAACCAGACCAGACTCAACCCAACACAGGCTATGATCGCTGTCATCACAGGTCTTGTGTCCTGCAGCTCACCTAGACTACAGCGACAGGCTGACCAGCAGCACGAGCCATGCCCGTAGTGGTGAGCCAGGGCACGAGGCAAAGCAAAAAATAAATCCCATCATCGACTGAATGACGTGGAATTTAAACACCCCACATATACGAAAGGACACACCGACATGGTTGGATATTATTCTTGTCCTGAGGTGGAAGACGCATCTTATTGAGGAAAAGCAAAACTGGACATTCGATGGGGTGAAATGAGGTGAAGGAAGGATAACATATCAGTCAATTAAGTTTGTGTTTGGCTTTACTTGGCCTAAAATGTGGGTAACCATTGTTTTGATTTGGGGTTGGATGATGTATTGAGCTGGATTATTTTATTTCCATTCCACACCAGCATACTGCTTTAGGGATGGATTATTACTGTTCAGATATAACCATGTCCTCAGCAACAACGAGCATCCTGAGTTCCACTTTCGTACTTCATACTACTGTGGAAAAGGTCCGAAAAGGTCACTCTGGGTAAAGAGGCTGCCAAATTATAACAATCATGAGTTTTAAGACACGTGACTGAAGTTTTGCATAAACAGGCTTTATAATTAACCAAATCCAAATATTATCAGTGAATGACATGAATACTTTCACTTGTGGATTCGTGTTGCCTTCCAATGTCATGAATATGCAGTGACCTGGTTTGAACCGTAAACAGACGATGATGACAATTATTTTGGTTTATAAACTGAAAAAGGCTTCTTTGCACAAGACACAAGTCTGCCAATGAGGCGAAAGGATGAGTCTGAAACTCTCCAAATGATGAGTCATGTGGCAAAGTGTACGCAACAAATTGAAACGGGATTATGTTTGCAGAAATAGTCACTTTAGCTTTTATACATATCATAACCATTCATTTTAAACAATGCAAATGAAAACACAGATTTTCTCAGCTACGCAGTCAAGTATCCACATGCTTGGACTTCACCGCTCTCATAGACTCACAGACCTTGCGGGTTTGTGCTGAGGGCACTGATTCAAAGGTGTTGTTGATAACTTTCAGCCACTAAATGTTGGATTTCATCTCCAACTTCCATTGCATTCCCATCAAAACACCCCTGTTCTTCATTTCACCCGCCTCCATAAGGGGTTGCCAGTTTGTTGGACCAGCTAATGTTGCTAACGCCATCTGAAAAAATGTTAACTTATTTAACGATGGCTAGCAAACAGTGGCATATCTTATATTACTGTTACACTAGCTAACATTAACATTGCTTATGCTAACTAGCGTACAGCATGATGTGCACGTACTGTAGAATGCATTTTTCCTGTTTTTTTCCCACCCTGGATACTACTGTGATGCTGTTGCAGTGTAAAAATCTGTCCACAAACAGACAGAAAGACAGACTGACAGGGTGAAACAATAACAGCTATGCTAGAGTCGACATAAATGATTTGGACTTGTTTACAGTGACTCAATTTAAAACAGACATAGGCCAGGGGCACAAAGTTGGGGGCCATGGCTCCTTTCTGACCTCCTTCCTCCCTAATTTAGGCCCATTTGCCTGACCCACACCCCCTTTTCGGCCTACATTTTGATCTAAACTACACACCTGTAAAGCTTCATGACTGCATTTTGCACGATAAGGATGCTACCTTGCTGACAAAAAGCTGTCCACGGAAAGACAGACATAGAAAAACCTGGCATAAAACACAAAACTGCTTCTACTGTAGTCGTTTCCACTATATAAGGTGTCTCCAGGACAACATTTTATCATGACAACACACACACACACACACACACACACACACAAACACAGTGCTAACATTATCCGCAATCCGCAGTAATTTATCAGTGATGAAAATATTATAATAACACCGCCGTGTCATGAGGGAAATAACCTCCCCTGAAAATTAATTTTACCCGAGAATTATTCTTATCTGTCACAATTACAGCAGCCATTAATCCATTAATTCATTACGCGGAATTAGTTATTTCCTCATCCTGCACAGTAGTCTGTACATGGACACACCAATAAAAGCATCTGCACACACACACACACACACACACACACACACACACACACACACGAACATGTAGTTATTTAGTCTTCACTCTCTCTCTGCTTAAGGGAGTTCTGCTAACAATCCCCACAGGCCTATCTAACAACCTGTCTTTCTCACTGTGCATAATATGCCCTGTTATGTGTGTGTGTGTGTGTGTGTGTGTGTGTGTGACTCCTCCGTGAACTGCATGTATTTTACTACACCAGCCTGTGTGCCAGGCTGCATCATTTCTCTAATGGCTCCTTGCAATAACACTGGCAGAGTTACGTCAGTTGCATCCGTGGGGAATCGCAGAGATTTGGGAAAAGAACAAGCCGGGTTCAATAAAAGCCCCCTAATCGGGCACCGTGAACCGGTTATCGTGTTGACATCAAGAAACAGGAAAATGACATAAACTAATTATATGATGGTCAGGACCGCCGGCAACACTAGTCTTGCTGACTAAACTATGCCAACTATCTGGTATACGGGAAAGAAACGGGCTGAGGTGAGCTCAGTTTCACACCCGTGACGTCCATCCTGTTTAGCTTGTCTGAGCCATTTCCCTGCAGCAGATGCAGAGACACAGAGCAGCCAACACATCGAGCACCGAACAAAACCCAACACAAAGGATACAAACCCTGATGCACTAATATTCTTCACATGCCGGCAAACCCAAACATGCGTAAATCATTGCCATTTAGAGGTACCGGCAAACGTTTTATGCTTCAAATGCCTCCTGACATGTCCAACCTGCGAGGCTGGGGATGAGAGGGAACGCAGACAAGAAGGGAATGTTGTTCGGGGGTCTTAATAGTATGTTCTTTGAGTGTGTTTTACGTCACTACCACCCACTGCTTTTCCTCTACATATGGTTGAGTTCCAGGAATGTGTTTCCTTAGCCTGTTCTTGATGACATGGGTCACCTCACTGACACTGCACATGCTGGGGAAAGATGGGCCAGCAAGCCTCAGAGCACTTGAGTGATGAATACTGTTTTCAGTGTTGTTGGATGATAACCTTGAATTTCCGAAAAGTTACGTCGTCTGATCGGTGCCTGTGAACTATTACTTTCCTTTTGGTGATATTAAGGGTATTCATTTAGAAGAAATAATAAATGATACAAGACAACATATTGTCTGCTGTATTTATAAATGTAGTGCATCGTCAATGCTAACTGTTTAAACTGGAGACTACTATTGCATCATATTTATTAGCTGCCTAAACAAGAGATGTTTTTTTGTCGCAAGGTGGCAGGGCCATTTGACATTTTGTGAAATGCCAGAGTCAGCTTTTTTGCTGAGAGCTAAATAAGAAGATCAATACCAATCTCATGTCTGTGTGTTGGATAAGGACCTGTAGCTAACACCTGGTTAGCTTAGCTTAGCTTAGCACATAGACTGGAAACAGCAAAACAGCTAGCCTGGTTCTGTCTGAAGGTAACAAAAGCCATCTGAATATTGCTCATTAATTGTTTAACTCACACATAAAATTAGTAGCCAAAACCTAGTCTATCAAATAACCCTTTATAAAGAGCAAGAACTAGAAATAATGTGATGATAGGTGAGATTTAGAGGTGCGGATAGGTGGATTTTTTTTCGGAAGCTGCTTCCCTTTTTCCATTCTTCATGCAGAGCTCATTAAAGTTGCTATACCCGTTGTCGTTATTTTAGTGAACTTCCTGTCTGTTTCGCAGATAGCAATCCCTCCTCTCTATGTCGCCACATGAACACGCAGCAGTAATCGCCAGACATTGCAGGAAACAGGAGAATGCTTGAGCAGACAGTGCCGCCTGTTTATGGAGTGTCCTGATTGGATAAAGTGGGCAGGGATGCGAGAACATTTCTGTTTTCTTTTACTTAATGAGCAGGAGAAGGAGAGACATGGGTTACTGACCAAACACTCTATAACAGTGACTACTACTTAATACTTATTTTACTAAAAATAAAGCTTTATGCTGACTGTGTCATGTCTCCAGGTTGCATCTTACAAGGTCAGTCGCAGTTGCCCCAAAGGATTACATTGCACCTTTTCCAAAACTTTGTGTAAATAGGAATCTTTTACACACCCAAACATGTAAATTTAGGACTTTAAGTTGGTTGGGCTTTCTGTAGATAGCAGCCCTGCACTGCACCTTGACCGGGTTGTGGGTTGCCAGGTTCAGGTCAGATGGGTTAAAATTGTATGTAGTTTGTTCACAGACAATCTGGCAATTTATGGATCATTGTACAATGATTGTTCATAATAAAGTTTAAGCTCAAGGTCTGTTAAACAACAGGACAGGAGGGTGCTGGGAGATCACTGTGAATATGGAAGAAACCCGTGAAAAACAAGATTATTGGCAGGTACAAGCCTCTGTCCTCTGTCAAACAATTCCTTGTCATTCAAGACTTCATCTCAGGGCAGCGATCAGACGGTAGCAGTACGGTGGCTCCCGGGTTGCAACAGATTTACCATTTCAGTTTTTTCCATGACAGTTCAATAAACGAGAGTGATGGAGGCTTTTGTTGGCAAGACATCTCATTTTTCTTCACTCCATAAGTCGAATATGTTACAGTCGGTAAAAATTACTTAAAGTCCCAGAATGAGGGACACAAACACAATAAAACTCTCAAATTTCTGAAGGCTGGAAATCCCCAATTTAGTGTACTTCAAACCAAATCCAAACATGCCATTAGACTGCAGCTGACTCTTTCCCATACGACAGCATTATCTTTCCTGGAAGAATCTTGGACAGAAAGCATATGTAAAGTGAAGAAAGCCTAATTAAATAATCCATTTCACACCCGGTGGTTCTCGCCGTAAAGGCTGCCTCTGTGTCCAGCTGGAGGGGATTTGAGGCAAATCTGGAGCTCCGAGTCTTCCAGTTAAAACAGACTGCGGCAGTCTGTGGATTCCCACTAAGATGCCACTTGGATGCAGCTGAATGCTAAATTGAGATATTTATGTACAGTTGGCCCGTGTTTACATACTGTGGTATCTGCACCTTCCAGATTTTGCACCACATTTGTAGGATCAACTAATAGGAGGGTTAAGCGTTCAAAAAGTAACTTCTTGCTGGTAGCAAACAGACCATTTGGAAAAAAGGCGCTGACGATAATTCTTTTAAGAACGCGGCTTACTGTGAGAAATAACATAATTAAACAGAAGTTAAGGGTAGTTTTGAATAATCTAAACTTCAAAACTAAGATCAAACTTTTCCAAAATTGCAGTCCAGTTCTCCTCAGCTCACTCATTTCCATTTTTAGATTTGCTAGCGACCTGGCTGATAATGTTGGTTGGTCTTTCCAACAACAGACCAAATTATATCAACAACTAGTGAATGGATTGCCATGAAATTTTGCACAGATGTTTATGGTCTCCGCTGAATGGATCATGATTAGTTTGGTGATGCCTAAACCTTCCCTCTGTATTTATATATTTATATCTCTTTCAGAATTGCTTTAATAAGGATTCCCCCCCAATTGCGTAACAGCAGGTTAGCCGCATGTAGAGGAAGCCTGTCGTTGAGTGTGTAGCCAAACTATCTAAACTAATGTGGCACTGAATGACATCATGACAGCCAGGTTCACTTACAACATCAGTAGTCCTACACTAAATAGGAGCGGTCGCATCACAGTCAGTGTGTTTACAATCAGGAGGGACAATACTTCAGCTCTCTGAGTTTCTCTGTCGAGCATGTGCGAATGTCAGTAAGCAGAAAGTGTAGGTAATCGAACACGGATACCGCCGGATTAACTAATAATGAAAAATGCTAAAATGGGTTGCCAAATGTAAAATCTATGTATGGGAAACACTGGATTACAATTGGTCTTAACAGTTTGTGTGTTTAGTACTAGTTAGCAAATGTAGCATTATACCTGATATACATCAGCATGACACCATTGACATTGCGAGCATCTAGCATTTAGCTCAAAGCATCTCTATGCTAACTGGTCCACTTATTTTTTTAACATTTCTGTACATATGATTCAAGTTCCTGTGATGCATCTTGATTGAACACATCATGGCAAGGTCGGAACATTAACTGCTGTTACGTCCGTCATGCTGCATGAAATCGGCTCACACCAGTGTTTTAAAATTAATTGAGCTGCAAATTAAACACAGAGATAAGCTTACCACAGCATACCACGCCAGTGTTTTTGTCTCAGTTAAAAGCCCTCAGAAATTGTAGCTGGATGCCAAATGCCAAGATTCATGTTGGCAACAAAATAAGGTGGTAAATCATTTGCACTGAACATGTGTAGAGTAACATTTTTTTAAGCCTCTGCAGACAAACTGTGAAAGACTAGCCTGAGCTACAGCCAGTAGCCAATTATCTTAGCTTAGCGTGATTCATGACTGGACACGAGAAAATAGCAAGCCGAGCTCAGTCCAAAGATGACGAAATCCAGCTCAGCTAAGCTAACTGGCTCCTGGCAGCATGCCAGTATGTACCGCACAGACATGAGATTCATCTGATCTGCGGATCTAACACGCTTCAACTTTTACCTCCAATATATACTCCAATCTAGCCAGCTCAGCCCGCCCAGGAGTGAAAAACAAACCAGCTGGTGTCTGATTCATGGAAATGTTGGTGACTCAGAGCCTTAAGAAAAGCCATTGAAAATGAAAAGGGTGTCTTGCCAACTGATCTCATTGACAAATTTTAAGAGTAGGTAATATTACATAATTTGTTGAGCATATGCGCCTTCGCAGCATTTGACACCATCTGGATCTGTGTCCATAGAAGACCACCTTTTCCCAGCGTCCTCTCCAGCCAAATATTACAGAGTGAGAGCGAGAAAAGAGAAAGTGACTGCTCCGGATTGAATGATCACCGCTGAGACTGTTATTTGTTTTCTACAGTGACTAAAGCTTTTTTGGATATGTCTCTTCCTCTTAAAGGTCACCAGGGTTGGGACCACCTCTTCCTCCGGTACCGACCGCAACCACGAGAGCTGAACTGTATCCTGACATGTGAGTGGAGTTTGTTTGAGAGTGCACCTGTTTTTCTTATTGATGGGCTTGTTTATAACGTTATCCACGATTGTTGGACTGGATTTTGAGGAAAGTTCACAGACTGTGTTATTGGCACAGGGGAAATGTTACTGGGTGAGAAGTCATTTGATAGCGTGGACTCGCTCACCCGCCTCAAACCCACGCTGCATCGCACGTTGATTGAAATGACTTTCACAGAAGCCATAAACCTTTGAGAGAGGAAAAGAAAACTCGACTCTCTTACATATAACACCTGGTACTGTTTTAGGTAATGGATTTGATTGTCTGCAAGTCTGCATCAATCCAACAGGTTGCAGTGAAATATGGAAACTGCTTCTTGAATAGAAACCGTTAAAGGCATGTCTGGGCAAAGCACTAAATGATCAGCATCCATACTCATAACTTCTCTGGTCGCTGGTTTTACTGGGAATGTGATTGAAACCTGAAATTGCAGCGATGAAGCTCTAACTGTGACGCCTTTTCCTACCACACACTCCCTCCATCTGGAATCACTCTGCTACTGTGTGTCTGGGGACTGAGCTCGGTGGGTCAGAGGGCAGGGAAAGGTTTGTCATTACAACAGTGCTGAGAAATACCTCGGAAGGACAACGCTACTCCACTGAACCGTGGTCCATCCAACAATAACAATAGACACAGGGGAGGAGGTGTAATGCTAGCTGATGGGAACGGCAGTCGTTGTGAACAGTGCGCTAGAATAAAAACACAACCCCAGTTAAAGGAACAGTTCACCGAAGAATTAAAAATGTGTCATTACTCACGGTGACGCCAATGGAGAGTTGGGCGCATTTTTGCAGTCCACAAAGTATTTCTGGAGCTTCACAATAAAACCGCGTTACAGCATTCTGCTAAATGACTGAAGCAGATGAATAACTGTTCTAATCCAAGCACAACCCAAGTCTCAAGAAGCCCCAGGAAGTGCTAATGCTTTTAGCGTAATAGCTACCGTGATGTTTTTGACTTAAACAAGGGTGTGAATAACATCATTTCTCATCAAATATGGGATCTTGGGGCTTCCAAAGACTTGGAATACGCCGGACGAGCTCTATGGGGCCATTTTATGTTGGGTGTTTATGGCAGTGAGACGAGGCACTCGAGAACGTGTGCAGTTCACATCCTTTGGACTGTCGTTGGAAATCCAATCCAAGTCCATCACAAAGAAATCGATGGTACAGCAGCATCAAACAACACAAACAAACATCCACAGGCTTGTATAGGAAAGCGAGAGAGAGACAGGGGAAGATCAATTTTTTTAAAGTCACATTACTAATTCACTCACATATGGCCAATAAAAAAGTGATATTGGTTACGAAGCAATATTATCATTCATTCAGAGTCTGTTTTTAGGCCACCTGATGAATGTAAGTCCTGTATTCACTCTCTTTAAGCTGTTTCTAGTCTGCAGCAACATTAAAAACACTTAGTTGGTACATGGTGAAATAAAGTTGACTGAAACTGACTGAGCGCATAAGGAAGAAAAGACAGGAACTTCATAAGGAGAGCCACAGTATAAAAAAAAAGTCCTAGAAAATACATCCAAGAAACATTCAGTTCTTCACATTGTACCAAGCCCAAGGTGCCAGGTAGGTGGGGCAGGGGTTAGAGGGAAGGGTCAGTGCACTGGGAAGCTTCTTGGAGGAACGGCTGTGAAACTTGAAATAAGGAGACCTTGCTGTTCCAGACACAGAGAGGCAGCACAGAGTCCTGGAAAATGACGAGGAGGAGCCAGCAGGGCACGTGTCAGACAGCGGTTGACCAGCCGCTGCTGAACTTCACTACCTTGATATGCAATTTGTGACCAGTGGTGTCATGAGGTGATGTCTGGTGTGTACATTTCTTGAGTGTAGATTTAAAGATGCAAAATGGTGCAAGGATCCCAAGTTCCCTGTATTGACTTACTGCACCTCCTGTGCAAAGCTGCTCAGATTGTGAAAAATAATGAATAATCAGGGATCTACATATTTTGATGCGCGTTTTGACCTTACAAAAAATAAAACAGCAGGAGCAGTGATTTATAAGTTCTCATCTCATCTCATTTTCTTCCGCTTTATCCGTGAGGGTCGCGAGGATGTTACCGCTTTTATCCCCTTTTTTCAAGGGGTCGCCCAGAGATAACTGGGATTGTAAATCAGTCATAGGTGTTGGTGTGTTTGTAGGGACCCGCCTTCCTTATGGGGACAAAACACAAACTCCCATACTCATTAAACTTTAGGGTGAGAACTTGATTCAAGGTCAGGTTAGGTATAGGTTATGATTAAGCTTAGGCAGGTAGTGATTATAGTTAGGGTGAGTCTTCAAGAAATGAATGCAAGTCTATGTAATGTCCTCGAAACTGATGGAAACAAGACTCTCTCTCTCTCTCTCACTGTCTCTGTGTTTCTGTGTGTGTGTGTGTGTGTGTGTGTGTGTGTTGCATAGGGTGGGGCAGCGGCAGTCATAGCATCAGCCTCCTTGATGAGCTGTGAGGACAGTTGTGGATATTTTGGCTGGAGGGAAAGGAAATCACTGTTTCACATCTGTTTTTTTTTTCTTATTTTTTGTCATTTTTGGACAAATTTCAGCTTATAAAATGACAGGCCCGGTTTGATTTAGTGCAATGAAAAATGAGCGTGGCTTTGAAATTCTCTGCCTTTTTCATATTTCATCGAATCCCACCGCTGTGAATTTGCTCTCATGGAACTGACAGCTGTAGGTTTTTCAATACATTCACAGCGGCGTTCCAAGGACTACAAATTCTTCGGTCTCCCATGCCAGCAACCCCAGAAAGCACAGTATCTGCAGTTCAGGTTTTCACTATTTTCTTTCCTCTTGCGGCCTCAATTTCAGTCTTATATTCAGAGATGATGCTCATCTGGTTAAAGGCAATAAAAAACAGACAATAAGACGGGAAAAGACCTTGCACTAATTGTAACCATATGCTGCTCGTGGGAACTCTGACCGCTTGTGCAGCAGCAGTGTCTCTTGATGAGTCTCTATAGCACTTTGATATTCAGCAGGAAACAGGGACAGGAAATGTGCATTGGCTTGGGGATGCTGGAATACATCTTATGCACTCGCTGCCGAACGAACTGGAGCAGAAATCCAGCAGCTGGTTGGATTTGTTTTGGCCCAGGGCTGACCAATCCAGGGCCTAGCAAGACCCAGACAAATTTCCTGGTTGATAACAAGCAATTTCTGTCACAACAAGCTGCACAGCTTTGGGAAGATAGACTATGAATGCTATTTAAACATTCAGAAGGGTGTGTGAAGGACAAGTCCACCCATAGGCTCTCACAGTGTTACAGCTGCAGAGAGGACGTGAGGGCATGGACAATTTTCACCGACTATTTAAAGCTTTTTTTTGTGTAAACCTGCATAAAAATGGATCGATAGACCACGTAATGTCAAAGGAGTGTTTTGGTGTCTTTTAACCTTTTGTCTTGGTCTTACAGCTCACAACTTTAGTGTTTTGGTTCACTGATTCGCTGCTGAATATTGAGCCATATATTATTCACCAACTAGTCGCTAACGTTGTAATACAAAACAACGGTAAGCTACTGTACCTGCCCAAGTTATCAACTAGTTGGGGAATGCAGTGGAGCGATGAATTGCTAACAAGCCAGATATTTCCATTAGTAGTTTAGGAGAGTAATGAAAGGAGAGTAGTGAAAGGAGAGTAACTATTGGATTCACATCTGTCATGAGGCCAGAAATACAAGTCCAAATGATAGATAATGTTGTTGTTTCCTACAGCATTGTTAAACTGGGTGTTGGAAGACGAATTTGTCAGCAGTCCCCTTTCCAACTTTTACCCCTACTCCTTGTTTTTGAGCAGAGTTACAAGGGTTAGTGGTTGAAATCTCCCCCTATGAAATGGGATGACCCTTTAAAGGTCCCATATTAAGAAAAATATGTTTTCTCTGGTCTCTACATGTTTAAACTGGTCCTCCCTGAGCCTGCCAACTCCCAGAATGTGGAAAACAAGTGATTCCTGCATGGTCTCTGCAGCCCACCCACTGGTAAAACGGCGCTCCTACAGGCTGTTCAGATTCAGCTCCTGTCGTTACGTAACCAAAGGAGTCATTTTCATAGGTCGACCTCCTCTGCGCGGTGATAGGAGATATCCGAGAGGGGGGCGTTCATCCCCGAGGTGAAGTTTGGTGTGTCCAGCGGTGAGATAGCAGTGTTTAGCAATGTCGTCGCTCAGAGTTAGAAACGCAATTTGCTCTGTTGTTGGTTGTAAAAATCAACATCAGTATATATTCTGTCCCAGCTACAGAAGAACAGAAGAGACAGTGGTTGCGTTTCATTTTTAATGACAACGTGCCGGCTACGGTTCCTGTAAGTTTGTGTGTGTGTGCTAACCACTTCACATCGGACTGCTTCAGTAACGAGGGTCAGTACAAAGCTGGCTTTGCCTCGACACTGACCCTCGTAAAAGGATCAGTACCAACCATACTGGACCAGTGGTGTAGTCTACGTGATACACAGGTATACGCCGTATACCCACTAAGAAAGCTCCAGGATTTCCGTATACCCACTTACAAATGTGCAAAGATCAGTAACAATATAGTTTTGTGCCAGAACTTTAATTTCAGTGATTTTGTTTCGCAAATACTGGGTAAATAACTGCAATAAAATAAATGTTGCAGGGGAATGCGTCTCCTCTTTTCACTTCCATTCATAAAATTCACCCTGTGCGCTGGCCCGTGATCTATACCTGTTATCACCTACCAACGAGCACTGCGGTCAAGCCGTGGTTCGCGTTTGCTTGGTCAAATCAGCCGCATGTTGTTTTCTAGTGTGTGAATCTACTAAGATTTAAGGTAATCGTAATGAGACCGCTCTGAAGAGCTGCTGGTAGTGACTGTGGGTCAGACTGCAGTCTCACAATCAGACCCAGTGGCGGTGCTAGCTTTCATGAGGCCCTGGGTGAACCACAATTAAATAAACATGTTATTAATCATAATTTATCCAACTTTTAGAATAAGAAACAAATGAATAACACATCCTCCTTGTTAATGGCTAATTATATACATGACACACTTTAAATGACTCAGAAAGCTATATCACAAAATATCAGTGCAGTATAAGTCTTTTGAATTAGCTTACAGAACTGATAATTCACTTTACTGAGCAGCACAGGACCTAACGAGACGTTTACCAAACAATGTGTGGGCTAGTCATCGTTGTGTTACATTATTAGGGTGAAGTTAATGTTTGCTGGTCAGTTGAACTGAAAACGGATGCTGTCGTCATCTACTGTTATAGACTGCGGTCAAGCCAGCCGTCAACTAGAAACGCTTGGTCAAGCCAGCCCACACGTTGTTTTGCGGTGCGCGCATATACTTCACATTACGGTAATAGTGACAAAACACTAGTTTTAAACCAAAAGCAGGCTTCCACAACGACATTTCATAATAAAAGCCCTTTGAAGCTTTAAATTTGACTGTACTCTATGTACAGTAGATTAATATTTTTTTTTTTAAAAACTACCTGTTATTTCTCGATCATTCCACTTCAGACTGATAGTACTCGACGTCAAGATGACGCCCAGAAAAAAGCAGGTCAATCTGATGTGGCATTTTAGAATAAAAGCCCTTTGGACTTTCAGATTTCACTGCATTATAGGTACAGTAGATTAATATATTTTTTTTTTTAAACTACCCGTTATTACTCGACCATTCCACTTCAGACTGATAGTACTCGACATCAGGATGACACCCAGAAAACATCATCTCAATCTGATGTGGCATTTCAGAATAAAAGTCCTTTGAACTTTCCTATTTGACTGTACTCTATGTACATTATGATTCATATTTTTTTTAAAAACTACCCGTTATTACTCGACCATTCCACTTCAGACTGATAGTACTCGACGTCAGGATGACACCCAGAAAAAATCAGGTCAATCTGATGTGGAATTTCAGAATGAAAGCCCTCTGGACTTTCAGATTTGACTGTACTCTATATACATTATGATTCATATTTCTTAAAAACTACCCGTTATTACTCGACCATTCCACTTCAGACTGATAGTAGATTTTCAAAATTAAAGCCTTCTGAAATGTGACATTTTTGCTAATATTCCCCTATGATTTCAGATTTACTTTAAAAGAAAACTACCTGTTTCCACAGACTCATTTCACTTC
>OMLP01039088.1:0-15364 GCA_900302685.1 Spondyliosoma cantharus | reverse complement strand
TTTAAATTGTTTAATTTCTTCTCTGCATTGAAATATTTTTATGTTGCCTTGGTCACATGACATGACATGACTAGTTATATTTTGATAATACTATCAATAGTGGGCTAATCATAGCGACCTTTGGTCAACAAATGTTCAGTTTTTGTGGATGCAGATGTGCGTCTGAAGCAGTGCTCTGTGTTGCTTTGTGTCACTCAGAGGGGCTGAAGGCTCTGTGGGACGACTATGCCAGTGGCAGTAAGCAGAGGAAACAACTCCTGGAGAGCAGATACGGCCGCAAGACACTGCTGCTCAATGTGGGGGATTGTCTGAGTGAATGCTGGGTGGCCACAAACAGCAAGAACTGTCCCCACTGCTTCTCCAGAATACAGGTATTTATTTATCCACCTATACAAGCATAGACGTGTTAACACATGAGCTTGTTGCATGTCTCTAGTGTTTTAGACCAACTTGTCTTTGCTAATGCACAGCCTGAGTTGTTGTGTTTATATTACAGAAGGACGGAGGATGTAACGTGATGACGTGCTCTCGGTGTCGCCGGATGTTCTGCTGGTCCTGCCTCACCAAACTGCCATCATATGGTGGAGACGGCCACTTTGATGACGGTTCCTGCATTCGCATATGGCTTTTAACAGACACTTGAAAACACGTATGAATGCAAACATGTAAAAAGATGATGTGAAGCATGTTTTTCAAACAATGATCATCCCAACACAGTCTGAATCTGATGGTTTTTGCTACAGATGAGCCACTAAAGGAATTTAGTCTCAGTTTAAAACAAATAGGTACTAAATTTGTCTCAGTGTCAGAAATTTTGAAGCAATATCTTTAACGTCCTCATATCAATGCTGAAGTCTGACTGCGTCATGACTATTACAGGGCGCTGAATAACAAGAATGACAAAACTGCTTGGTCACACTCAAGTACCTTTACATGAGAACCCCTATGGTTCCATCAAGAAAAGCATTTTGTTTCAAAACATGTTTTATCAGTGAAGTATTTGAAGAGGCTCTATGTAACAGTTTGCAGTAATTTACACATATTTATTACTCATTTATTGGCCTTATGTGAGCAGATTGTAACGTGACATACAAAATGACACCCCCGTGTCTCTCGGTTGTCTAAACACGCCTGTGGACAATTTGTCAAAGTTCTTTAAAGCTGCTGGGCTTTGGATTTTTTTTTTGTGGACTACAACCTGAACATCCTTCAAAATGAAGGTCTCAGGTTGGATTTTCTATGTCAGTCTGAAGGATGTGACTTTATGCACTTTCTCGAGTGCCTCGTCTCAGTGCCTCTCTAGGCTCTGCTAACAGAGAGCAACAGTAGCTAACGTTAGTTTAGAAATGGAGTCTGCTGACATAAACTTATGACCAGCTTCCAGCTCAACACAGAAGTTTCACAGAGGCCCTTTAATCATCAACCAATGCGGTGAAAACTGTTATGTGACGTGTGACAAATAATTTAGGAAAGACAAAGTCAGATCAATTATACCAAAGCCATCCTCCCCAGTTAGGATTTAGGTACACAGTGGGGTAATTGTTAGTTATTTCTTTGATTAATTAACTTATAAATAGGTCTATAAAATCAGGAAGTTGTGAAAAATGCCCATCATAAGTTTTCAGTGCCTTTGCTGACATGTTTGAGGCTGAAACCAGTGAGACTTTGCTTAAAAATGTTATTGTGTTCACCTCAGTCTGTCAGAGCATCCTGCAGTCTTGTCCCTCAGTGCAGAGGCCAAATGAAAACACTAGATGGCAGGAACAACATATTTTATACATACTGTATTCTGCTGTGTATTTATATGGTTTACTGTGGGTTTTATTCCTGGAAGTGGGTTTCTTCCTGTTTTATTAAAAGTCCAGCTCTGCCGATTGTTTAAATAACCAAACATGTACATTTAAATATCATAAATGAACTGAATATATGGCACTTTTAATGTTTGAAAGCATTACATATTTCATTTTAATCCGAGAGAGTCCCACAAGTTTATTATTTAAAGTGTTATATGAGCAGGCAGAGAGTCGAGAGTTGCAGAGCGTGCAGGTTGATTTGATGAATAATGATGAAATACTGCTGAGTGCGAGTTGCAATTAGTTGTGCAAAATGTGTGTATTTTTTAAAGTTATAATTTAAAAGAGATGTATTGCACTCTGCCAGAGGTTATGGTTATAAACTATTGTTGAACTGCAAAAAAGCAGGATGAGTTATTAAAAACTTTACACATGTGTTTTTATGAGAATAAATTCACTGCATAGGGAAGCTCTGACCAGCCACTATTTTCTCCTTTTCCCTGTGATGACAAGTTATAGTTGTTTTGTTTTCTCGATCTGGAAAGTTATTTAAGTCATTAGCATGGAAAAACATAGGTTGTTTTCCCAAGATAATGAGATAATTATTAATGCGATTCACAAGAGTGAACCGTTACATGCACACTGGCCTGTGGGGTGAGTTTTGGGATTTTCACAGCAAACCACATGAATTTTTGAACGACTTGATCCAAACATTTCATCTTAAATTAAGCTTTAAGGAATAAGAGGGAACGATCTTTTGTTATCTTGTTATTATTCTGTGATGATGTCATAAATAACTCCTGATCTCAAGAAAACGAATATAATTTAGCTTGTTATCACAGGGAAACAGTATGTCGGACCCATGACCGTTATGGTCTTCTGTAACTAAGACTGCAAATATATAACTTCATCAATAAACTCCAGAGAGACTGTAACGACAATGTCTGTGTAGATCTCTGATGTTATTTTAATTGGACTTTTTTTAATCAGCAAATGCCACTTTTTGTCACCTCGGCACCAGAGGACAAAGCTTTATTATTATTCATAGAAATCAGTTGCAAAGAAATCTTCCAGCCTTAAACTTATTATAGGAGCATATTCAGCCCCTATTCTTCAGAAACACACAGTACACAAACATTTTGATTCCCAACAGAGAGCGCCCTGCAGGTAGGTATCAGGCGTTCTGCATCTACTGACTGACTTCCTGTTTTGGAAACCTTCCCCTTCCTTCCTTGCTGTTCTGTCATAACAGTGGAACAAAGACCAGGGTTGGACATCCTCAGACTGTCTGAGACTTGATCGGGAGTCTACAGCTGTCTTTTATAAGAAGCCAAAAAATACTGGCCCTCTCTACTGCTGTGTGTGTGTGTGTGTGTGTGTGTGTGTGTGTGTGTGTGTGTGTGTGTGTCCGTCCATCTCTTCCAGGAATAATCCAGTGTCCACACAGGGGTCTTCACTTCCTCATAAATGTCTAAACAACTGTTTGCCTTTCTGACCCACAGTCCTGCAGCAGGGCCCCGGAGGACAGGAACTGGGGGAATGGTCATGTGATTGTGTTTGTGGTTGTCAAGCCTCTTTGGCGGCACAGGATATATAAACTACAAACATGACAGAGTGAAAGGGATCGCTCTGATAGAACTATCACCCGAGTTTTGTGTACATTTTGCAGGGTCAGTTGTGGGCTGCTGCTTAGGTGTAAGCGGGCAACATTTTTTGTGTGGTTGCTGACTATAGTGTGACCTCGTTGTGCTGTGGTTGTTGCTCTTGTGTTCCTGTGTGTTGCTGCTGTCGTGTATTTAGTTACAGCTCATTAGTTTTGTGTTTGGGACGATTCTGAAGATAAAGTGTAGATTTTATGCAGACTGTGGTTCAGCGGGACAGAGAGGGGCGCAGTTATTACGGCTGGTGTCCATTCGTGTCACTGTGACTCGTGAAGAGTTGTTCGATCTTTAAGGAGGGAGGTGCTACAACCCCAAAAGGTCGTACGAACATTTTCTAAAACGAGCTTGCCTTCTGAATCGCATACTTTTTCATCTTACTTTTACTGCGTACTGCAGCTGCACTTACAAAGTACATACTGTTGCATACAGTATGGATACGATTTGGACTTTTGGTGCATTCCGCTCAGTTTTTCAGAGCACGTGCACTAGGGCGCCCATAGATTGGAACTCGAGAAAACCGACTCGATATATACTGAATACGAACTTTGACCCTCTTTCTCCTAAATCTGTCGGCAGCCTTAGCGCAAAATGTTGGAGTACAAAGAGCGCGGTACTTACACTTAAATGTGCTTTTAAAATGTTTGTGCTCTCTCAGCTTTGTTTGTATTTGCGTGACACACTGTGACTGTATGTGTCATATCTTCCGCTGCGCAGAGGATTGTGGGTCAGAACAGCCAGAAAAGCGGTTTGGCTTCCGTACTGCAAAATGTGACCGGATGTAGTAGAATATCCTAGTATTTCTGACCCACTGCATTTCAAATACTTCATACTGGGACACAGTGATTTTTTTACTGGCATACTAAATAGTGTGGCATTGTGAGTATTGGAACGCATGGCATGTATGCGCTTTCATTTTCTCGGTTTGGAGACCGAGTGTGTGATTGGCGGCAGGTGAGTTGGCTAATTGAGTGACTGATGACTGTGAGAGCGCAGGTATTTTCAGGGAGCTGATTCTCTGTTGCTGGTGGTTCTTGGGAGGCAGGTAAAGAGGCTAGTCTCATTTTTGTGTAAAAGAAAAGTAAGAAAATGTAATGTTTTCTTAATGTCTGTTCACTCGGTTGTTGTTTCATTCAGTTGCTTAAAGACAGATAACGCAGATGCTGTATTCTAAACCAGCAGTAATGAGGACAAATTCTGCAGAAAAGTTATTAATATTAAGCTGCAGAAAACTGATGTAATATTAAGTATTCCTAGTGATTCATTTGCATGAATAATTCTGAAAATGTACCCGATAACAGGGTATTTATGCAGAAATCTAATCTCTTATCCAGCAGCTTTGTGACTGAACACGTTCCTCCAACAGCAGAAAACTGGCCTATTTTACCCAACACACCATTAGTGCCCACATGAATTCATTAAAAAGTGGCAGTATTGAGTAATATGGACATCTAATGACTCAGTACTCGAAACTGGCCCAATTCAAGCACTGCGTTCGTAGTTGCGAATGAAGATGAGTCACCCAGTGGCAGAAATCCAAGTCAGTGGATCCTCACTAAAACTAACTTAAACCCGAGGCCAGTGCAACACATTTCAGGCAATCTGTTCTTAAGGTTTGTGAGATATCCTGCTGACAGGCATACAAACACACTACCACAAGAACAGCTTTCTTGGCAGAAGCAATTTCAAGAACAACGAGTAAAGCCTGGCTATCAGCGCAGTGGAAACTAGGCTATGTAGGGCGTCTTCTCCCTGTGAGCCAATAACAGCGTCAGCTAACAGAACGGTTATTTCCCCTGGAGCGGAGCTGAGCCGTGGAGCACTACACATGAGACACACATTCACTGCAATAATCATCAACTCAGCTCGGTTATTAATATCATCTGCACGTTTATTCATCTGTCAGAAAACACACACACGCACACATACACACACACGCAGCCTCAGAAATCAGTACATCAGTCGTCGCATCCATCCAGTCGGTCAGTCAGTCAGTTAGCGGTATATTGGCAACATTGTTCAGAGGCACTGGAAGTGTGCTGAGGTTTTCACAGAGCATACAGGAGTATATACTGTCCAGCAGGGGAGCTGCTAGGAGGTTTGGGGCCCCTGACAGTTGACAGAGGAGGAGAGGGGTCCTCAATTCTGTCAGTGTACAAGACCGACTCAGTCTCTCAGACCAGGATACATGGGCGTTTACGTGAGGCAACTGTTCTGTGACCGAGTGACATTAGAATCAGTAAAGCTGAGGTGGGGAGGCACACACATACTGTACGGCTGTTCTCTTTCTGTCTAAGAGTTAGATGAGGAGATTGATACCACTCTCAAATCTGTATGGAGCCAGAGGGCGATTATCTTAGTAGCATAAAGACTTGAAGCAGGGGAAAACAGCTGGTCGAGCTCTGTCTAATGTTAAAGGTGCAAGATGTAAGAATTAGCTACCTGTCAAATTCATACAAAAAAAGAATTAAGGGGCAGCATATCACAAGAGTACCCACTTACTGCCGCTAACTGTGGCTGCCATTTGCTAGCTGCAGTCCAGATCAGGAGTTCGGAGCACGGGGGAAGTGTCGATGTTTATATTGCTAGCAAAGGAGATTTTAACCAGGACAGACTGGGGCTACCTGGTTAGCATATTTACTTCAGTAGATGTCTCTGCAAACACAATCAATAGACATAATAATGTCAAAGCAGTTATTTATTCATATTCTGTTGATAATTCCAGGTCATTTTTGATTGTTTTTGCCTGAAATCTGCCTAGCAACAGCTATAAATCTTACCAATTAACTCATTTGTTTAATCCAAGTACAAACAAATGGAAAACATGGCCATTTATGGTATAAAGATTCATAGATTAAAGGTGTTGTTGATGCCAGTCTGACACTAAATGTGGCATTTTATCTCCCCGTTCCACTGCATTCATGTCTAAACACCACTGTTGTCATCTGCCCCCTCAAGTGGTTTCCAGTTTGTTGTACTAGGCGACAGTGCTAACGCAAGCTTGCAAACGTTAACATTGCTAATGCTAGCTAACACTATCATTGCAAATCATTGCAAATATCATTGCAGCATCATCTGAAAACATTTTTAAAATAATTAATTCACAATTATCATAAAAGGAGATTATTCTGCACATTTCTACAAGCTGTAGATGTATTATTAAAAAAAGATTTGTCAACATAAAAAAGTTGTCAATGTGGCCTTTAAGTCTAGCTTTCCTTCTTGTTTTCTGAGTGTTTCTGGCCTCTTTTGTGAGAACCACAAGGTCCTCATGTCCATGTCCAAAAAAAATCCTTGAACTGAATGCTTATCACAGCTATCCAGATGTCAAGAAGAGTTTTGTGCCATAACCAGTTATTGGCAAACACCGGTGGATACCAAGATTCCCTTTGCCACACAAAAGTGTTGAACGGACAGATCAACTGAGATACGTGTTCATCAATAAGGCTGATTTTTGGACTTGGACCTGGAAAGTGCCAGGCTAGCTGTTTTCCCCTGTTTTCAATCTTTATGCTAAGCTACGCTAATCACCCCCTCCCTTCCCATTTGTACAACGCACAGACACGGCAGTGGGAGTTCTTCTCATCTAACTCTCAGCCAAGAAAGTGAAAAAGCAAATTATACCGAAACTGTGCCTTCTTTAATAAATCGTCTCAAATCCTGCGATGAAACAAAGGACATTTTGAATCTAATTGCAATGTATGTGAAGGTTGGCCTCAATCATCCAGGTGGTACGATGTCTGGAGAAAACTGAAATCACTTCTTTGTTCTTCCAGAAATCTTCATTAATTCTTAATGTTGTGGAGACGTGATTGAAACCACGGACTCATTACCCTGCATTTAGTGGTTACTTAATACCACTTCTGCCCGTAACAGCTAGGATGAAGCCTGTCAGATAAACAAAGAAGTGAAAAAGTAAAAAAAAAAAAAATAATTCTAGTACCTATTTTTCACTGTAAACTTAAAGAGCAGCTGTGTTTGCAGCTCTACAGTAATAAATGAAATTAGAGCAAAGTTCCATGACCTCTCTGTTGGGGGATGAATATCTTTCAATATATCAATTTGTGCCCAAACTACGTTCCCAGGTTCTGGTGGGTTTTTTTCTTAACCTCCCAGTGTTCTACCCTCAATCTACCCTGGTCCCACCAGTCCGACAGTGCAACACATGGATAAACACACAGAATTACAAATATGATACACATCCATTACAGCTTCAACTTCTCACCTTGTAAACATTAGGATACAAATTGTTGAGATGCAAAGAATGACAATGGTAGCAAAGTCTTCACTCGAAACTAAACAGCATACAGTAGCATCATTTCCTTTTTAAACACCAGTGTAGTTTGATATTCAGTGCAAAATCATGAGTCTTTCCGTTGCCCCTGTGTAGACGCAATACAGCATTGAGACACTTACATTTCCACTCTTGAACAAAAATCTCAACATTTTTTTTTTTTTTTTTTTTAAATATGACTTCGCTCATGCACAAATTAAACCAGATACAATTTATATGGTGCAATAAATATGTAACACTTCTCTGTCATTAAAGCATGTAAGTGCTGAAACACATCTGAACTCAGATAACAGCAGTGAAACCAATAATTATCAGTATATTAGAGTCTCTAACAAGTAAACAAACAGAAACAGTACCCCGGCTATTTGAACATATTATCAGACCAAGCGACTAAACAGTCCTTTTTAATAAGCGTTAATGCAATCTAATGAGTTTCAGTGAACACAGAGCAAATAAAAGTCTCAAAATATCAAACCTGTTAACAGTAAATGGCCGTTTGTATGTAGATGTCTTTATTTACCACAGTGGTGTCTGCATTGTGTTGGCTTTGGATGGCTTAAAACATTTGTGCAACCTCCTTAAATGCAGAATTGTGTTTCACAGCATCCATAAATGATCCCCTAGAAACGGAGCAGTTTACCAGAGGTTCGGCTTGTTTTAGCCCATTAACTTTCAAATGTGTTTTCTCTCTTATTTCAGGCTATTTAGCCTCTTTTCGACTAGAGCCTGCTGGTTTTCGAGATTCTGTTGAATGCAGTGAATATACCAGTAGGATGGACTGCTGTATTATCATCTTGTGGCGTCTGTGTGTTTCCGAAAAAGAAACTGATCTACAACCAGTGTCCAGTGTCGTCACATAAAATCAGATTATGGTTTTCAGCCATGGTTCCAAACCTGAAGGTTAAAGATAAATGTGAGGGGTCGTGAAATGACTGAAAGGATAAGACAGAAAAGTCTCAGGCCTGTTTGTTGTCAAATTTCTGTTTTTGTACTTACATATTGGACACTTCCCTCTTCGTGCCTCTACAAATTCTTCAAACGCATGGCTGACCTTACCTTTTAAGAAGCCCCGGGAAGCAAACATTTCCTGTTGGGCCCCCACGTCCCGCCCACCCTCTCTACGGTAAGTTGTGTATTCTGTGGCCTTCAATTTCCCATTAATTACAGCGTGATCAGCAGACTCCATGTGGTACCTTCAATAATTGCCTAGAGACGAGATCCCCTGGGACACGACTTGGCAGCCAAATGGTTACAATGCCTGCCGCATCACCACAACACGGTTAGAATAGAGCCTCAGGCCTTTGTTGCATTGCATACTCAAATTCTTCCCCCCGGTTGCTGTTTGCTTTTTTACTACCTCCTTTCGCACAACCTGTCCAAGGCAGGAGCGCTGCAGCGTTATTCTGTTCGGTGTCGTTCAGTGTACCAGGTACAAGGACGGTATGGGGCTCATTGCTGCTCGTCGTTATCTGTGTTTGTTATTACAAACGGGGGTAAGTGTGCTGTAATAGATCACTGGTTGAGGCGATAGGCTTGGAGAGAATGGCCGAAGTTCCGGGTATGAAGAACTGGCGGCGAATGGGGTCGAGGAGGGTCGCAACGAGGAGCGGAGAGGAGAACAGATTTAGAGTTTGACAGCAGCGAAATGATTGGTTGGTTGAGGTATACACAAATAGATGGAGTCGATAGCATTTTTAAACAAGGTAGCGTAAATTGATAGAACATCGGGAGCGGACGATGGGACAAGGGACAACACTTTGACAATGTTTTATATATGCTACCAGCAACTGGGAGATTTAAAGATGGCAGCTAACTGAAAGAAAAGAAACCAAAAATGTCTGCACAGCGGGGAGACAACGAGGTCAAGGGACTCCTTTTCTTTGAAGCAGATGAGACTAGCCACCACCATGCTATCAAAAAACAAATACTGGGGCGGCTTCATTCTGCCGTTGTTTGGTTCAGTGTGAAAAAAATCAAATCTTCACAAAGAAGGGTCGTTGTTGCGGCAGTATCGCGCAATCCGTGTAAAAAAAGACTCCTAACATCTGAAAACAAATGCATGCATTAGGCCAGGTGTTCGATATCTTAGTTTTGGTAACGTAAAACTTTATGTAGGAATGTGAGCAACATCTGCGCACAACAGAAACTAAAAAATAAAGGTCTTAAACAGTCATAAAATGAGGTTTTGACACAGGAGTTCCACAAGATTGGCAAAAAAAACGTGTGGTTGTCCTTAACAAGTTTTCAATCAACTAAGCTACTACAAAATCCAACTGGCATGCTGTGAATCTTTGGACTTTTTGGGCCTCTGGGGATAACAAGAAATGAAATCTTTGGTTGTCAGGAGGGGTCTCGTGTAGATACATTTCAAGGGGGGCCCAAGCCAAAACGTTTTGGAGTCCAAATATATGACTCAAGAGACACGATAAAGATTTCTAGACTATCATCTTATCTTAAAGAGGATGTTCGGACAGCGTGCGGACCGTCGGGGAGCCTAATACTCTCATACGACCTCCTCATTTTCCTCCATTCCTTTGCAGGCTGTGTTTTTTTCTCATGCATTTGCTGAAGGTGTTCATTAGCTGCACTCGAGTGTGACTCTCATTTTGAATCCAGGAGCCTGTCAACATAATAAAAGGTACCCATGCTTTCATGTAATACAAAGCGTGTTATTTCGAGGAGGAGGAGGAAGAGGAGGAGGAGGAGGAGGAGGAGGAGTGCTATTAACAGACTGCAGCTCCGTCTAATGTGAAGAACCCGTCGACGAGCTGTGTCTCACCTACTGCTTCGGTTCCAGCTCTGCCTTCGTCAGCTCCCCTTTGTTCCCCTATGAAACGGCTAATAAAACGGCCGAGCATTTTATTTTTTTGTGTTGTGTTTGGCAGTCTCTCTCTCTCTCTCTGGCACGTTTAAATCCCTAAACGCTACAGTACTCTGTCCTCACAGTGCTTTTCTCCTGAGTGTCGTCGTGTGTGCGATCAGGTGCGTGCTTGTGCTCGAGAGACAAGTGTAAGATGTGAACAGCTGCCTCTCCCCACAGCTAACGACACCTAAAACAAGCCAGAATGCTGCTTTCATTTTTGCTTTACATGGCACCTCATTACGTGACTCGATCAGGCCCCTCCACTGATTGAATTACGTGGGAGTGTGTGTGTGTGTGTGTGTGTGAGTGTGTGTTTGCACTGCTGTCCTGCAGGTAAAGTTGGAAAAGCAAATGAACAGATAAACAGGACGTTTTCTTCTTCTCTTTTGAACTACAGATCTACTCTAATCTTATGTATACTGTATAGGTGTAGACGACTGACAATCTGCTTTTAACTGCTACATGAAATGATTTTTAAATCAAAATTCTTTTTCTATTTATAGGATTAAAGAAACAATAATCCGTAAATAGCTATGGAAAAAAAAAAAGGGTTTTGTGTTTCAAACGATAAAAAAATCTGTCTTTTTGACCCTGCCGCTGTCTTCATGGCCAACATTAAAGGCACAGTACACACTTTTATCATTTAAAGTATGCCTGTATCACTCCAAATGCCTTGTTCCTGCACTGTGTTCGGCTCAGCACCACTGAACTGTGACAGAAAATCAGATAAACCTTAACAGAAAATCCAATTTGATTCCAGTTACGTAACTGATCTTTTCAGGATGGGCTAAACACTGAAAACCAGCTGGAACTGGGTCATATAGGGTAAAAAAAACAAAGACGAAGACCAAAACAACAAACAAAAAAATCTGTCTGCAAATCCAGATAAAATCCACGTCGCTGCTTCACGCCGCAGTAAAACCTGGTTATGTTCCCTCTGGGAATCAAGACTGACTGGGAGAATTAAAGGATATGTCTTACAAGCAGAAACATCCACGAGCTCTGCACACGTTCACGAGCCATTTGCAAACTAATTAGAAGTGTGGAGTTAAATGCTTTCAGCTGCACGCATCACTGTGAGTTTAGCTCACGGTGTCAGTTTGGTTGTATTGTCAAAACAAAGCCTGCACGGCGCCTCAGAAAGAAGGACATGGTCCTCCGGCACAGTCAAAACCATGACTAAGGGCAGTTTCAGACAGAATCAGGCGTTGTGGCTGCGGCGAAAAAGTTGATGCGGAAAGAACGTTTGAATTTTGTGAAGCGAGGGAGCACGGCGCCTCAACATTTGTTGCGTGACACTACAGGATATTCTTTAAGTCGGGACAACTTCCAGCTTCCCGTCTTTGCTGTGACCCAAACCGGACATATCTCTTGGAATGTCAGGCCATCTCCAGCCGTGTTCATGGCAACAAAACCAGGCGTTTTTGAGGAGAACTGCGGACATTTGAAGTTGTCCAGATCAATCATTTTTACAGGAAGTTGGGACATCTCCAGGAGTGTTTGTGGTGACAAAACCGGGTGTGTTTAAAGAGACCCCTGGACAATTTCAGCCGTGTTTGTTATGTGTATTATGTTACAACAGAGCCTATGAGTCGAGAGAGTTGCGACAACGGAAGTTCAAAATCCTGATCGTCACATGATTCACACAGACTTCAGAGAGTAAAAGAATGTCTTTGGCAGGCAATTGGAACAGATGAATATAGAGACAGAATAGCAATTTTTGGTTGTAGTTAGTAGTCAATAAAAGCATTAATGCTCTTCTGCTGAGACTCTATTGCGCTGTTAGTATTAGTGGCTGATTTCCAGCAGCTACTGACAGACTCCACGATGCGCCGATTGCTGTGAGAAAAAACGGACTAAACGGAGGAGACGTGACTCTCTCTACTCAAAGGCTCAGCGTCACACAAACAAGCCATGGAGTGGCGTTCCCACACACCATCCCCACAGCTAATCGCCGCCGCGCCTGATTTGGTCTGAATGAGGCCGAACAGCTTTAAACTACAGACGAACGGTACCAGAGTTACTTTACCAGTAAACAAGTGCATCATCACCCGAGACGGTACGGAAGGCCCGTGAGTAAAATCGGCACACAAACATACAGTGCTGATGGGAAAACATTCAGTCAGTGCACACTCTATACAAGATTCCTGATAATTATTAAATAGACTATGAGTATTTACAATATATGCTAGGCTAACACGAACCAAAGGATCAATAGTGTTCATGTACTCTATTTACATCTATAATGTAATTTGAGAATATTTACATAATATTTGAAGAGAGACGATGAGAGAATAAAGAAAAAACCCATTCAGTACTGTGGATTGGTTTCCACTGAAATGGCCAGCCAAAGCTTACTCTTCAGCCTAATCCTCACTAAAGGCACAGACAGGGTGTAACCTTCAGCTTCATACAAACCAAAGGACCGCTGAGAGGTCAGCTAAGGCTGCTTCTACTGTTGTTTGTTGTGCTTTGTTTTTTTAAAATGAGCGACAGTGCTTTGGATTTAATCACCTGTATCAGGTTATAAAGATGTTAAATTTGTGTGGCTTTATGGTCACTAGGTGGCCGCGGAGTCCCTGCTGTTGGGCCGGTAGAAAATACCTGTAGGGCTGATTCACGCACAAGAACTGAAAAACGAGTCTCAAACTTGTCCTCGGAGACGATTGTGTTCCCGAGGATGAGACTTGTTCTGACCTCAGCTGTTCGTCTCTACCGCCTCCCTCAAAACAGCCTCTCTCTGTTTCCCACATTTCACATCCTCTCTTAACCCTCGGCACGTCCTTCACTTTTTGGCTCTCTCCATGTAGCCTGAACAAGCTCAAGACTTCCTTGCAATTCATTTGCGTCTGCCTGTGTCCTTAGTCAGAAGGCAACCCACTCGAAGTCTTGGAGGAAAGTCTAACAGAAACGGTAAAACAAAAGGTGGCGGGTCAAAAATGCTTCTTGGGACTTGAGACCCGTAGCCAACATCACAAATCCACCGTTTTTCCCCAATGCACAGTTCCCGTTCTCTGAATTTAAGAGAGTAACACCCAGATCAAATAAATCCATCAAATCCAATTATGGCTTCATGTGGTAGAGCATTATGTCAAATACGAGGATTTAAGTGTTTGAGCCACATATCAAATGAATTGCAACAAGATCTTGAGGCCACTAAGGCTAATCCCTTCACTAAATATGCCCTTCAAACACGAGGCAGAATTTGCTTTCCTGCACTTTGGTCTCTTACTGTCCCTCCACCTATTCTGCCCCCCTCTAATCTCCGTCTGCTCTCCTCCTCCCCTCTTGTGTCTCTTAGCTGTAGCCGAGGTTCTCCATCTCGTGGCGGTATCTCAATTCCGACACTTTCGCTTTGTGCTGCTTGCTCTCCAGGTGCTGCCTGAAGTCCGTCTCCTGTTCGGCACCACAGTTGCACATGGAGCAGTAGAACTGTCCGCTGGGAGTCACGCACATGGCCAAGTCCCTGGGGATGCGCTGCCTCGGTCTGGGGTTGTAGTACGGCCCTGGAGGGAGAAAGAAGGCAGAGATGACATAAAAAGTTAACTGTAGCTGATTCATGCCAGATTCATCCGTCACGACAGTGGGAGGCATAGATGGTCTGGACCCCCCCCCCCTTCCTGGGAAAAAGTTTTGTCCCCCTCAATAATAGCTCAATAACTCAGTGAAAACACATCATTACTAAATTACATAATTATAAGCACTGAACACATTTGTGCTAATTAAAGATGCAAAACAATGTGTTTTTAAGTTTTTAAAGATTGTCAACCTGACCCGACTTTCCATTAATGATCTGGTTTCTGTTGCCATAAACACGGCTAGAAGGTATGTTGAGTTCTCCTTAAATATATCCAGTGATGTCACTTCTACAAATGTTGAAACAAGGTGATATGACATGTGCTTCTGGTGGCACCTTTGTTGTCTCCTTCAGGAACTGCACTTTTTCCTGTTTATTGTTTCCCCCCCAGCTGACCAGTGAAACATCTGCCCTCGGCTGGAGAGATACTTAAATGTAGAACCAGTGGTTGGCAAAGATTATTGAGATGACGGAGCTGCAGCTAATTAGTGTTTTTATAAACAATTATCTATCTTTCTTTCAGTTAATTCATTAGACCTTTAGTCAGTGAAGTGTCAGAAAAATTTAAAAGTGAAAAATCGTATTTTTCCAGAAGTCAAGGTCTTAAAGTTGGTTGTTTTATCGGGCTATCAGTTCCAAAGACGCTCAATTTAAATTTTTAAAGAACAGAAAAAGGCACATGGCATCTGAAAAGTAGCAAATGTTTTTTTCCTTTTTGCTATTATTTTTTGTCCTTTTTCTTAACTTTATTTGATAAAACAGCTTAAGAGAGACAGGAAATGGGATGAGAGAAAGGGAGGAGGGATGACATGCAGCTGAGGACAGGTCGAACTTGAACCCTTGGCTACCAAACTACCAGCATGACCGTATGGAGGGCAATGATGTTGGTCCGTCAGCCGGTCAGTCAGCCTCATTGGTGGCTGAAATATCTCAACGACTGTTGGATTAATCGCTGTATCCTCATCCGCACACAAGTGTTAGCAGGGCATTAGACTCTTAGTCATCTGGGATTACAGCTAGGTGGATCATCTGAAAAAGAGACACACTCGTGTGTGTGCGTGTGTGTGTGTGTGTGTGTGTGTGTGTGTGTATGAATACTGGCAGGAGGACTTGTACACAGCAGCAGGATTACCACCCCCAGACTGGGACCACCCTGACTTTAACACTTAATCCAGGAGG